>JAOTAV010000407.1:0-10572 GCA_026546445.1 Cyclargus thomasi | reverse complement strand
AAATCTAACTTGTGCTTATTTCTAGTGTTTCTACTGTGAATATCATTTTTAGATTTAAATTTACTTAAATTCTTTTTTAATGTACAGTACATTATCCAAAATGTATTGACAAGCAACAGTTAGAATACCTATTTCTTTAAATATACTTCTCAGAGATTCAAATGCAGACATTTTATAAATAGAACATATGGCTCGCTTCTGCAGCACGAATATTTTGTTAATGTCGGCAGCGTTTCCTCATAAAAGGATGCCATATGACATCCTGCTGTGGAAATAACTAAAATATACTAATCGCATATTATAATACAGTTTAACATAACATAGTCAAAATAAACTATCCATCCTTGTTGGTTGATATGAGTGGTAATTGTATTTTTTAGATAAATAAAATAAATAAATATCCTTTTCATTGTAGATTAAATTTGTCGGTAGGCAATATTAAAGGGTAAGTTTTCAGCTCGCGTTTTAATAATTAATATATAGATATGTAAAATAATGTAATATTTTCTTCTCTTCTTGATACGACGATGCTCATCTGGAAGAGTAAGAGGAAAGTGTTCGCGATAGCTATGTATTTTCTTTCTATTGCCAACACTTTCCGTCGACCCTTACAGACTCAATGTATACGAAGAAGACGACGAAGTTCCCGAAAAAAGCTTCGAAGCGTGTGACGAAATTTCTCCGGCAATTTTCATCTCGTCGAAACTTTCTCCAACGAGCGCTGATTGTTCACGACGGAATCAGATAGACGATCTGTCAGACGAACTGACGTTAAAAGTTAACCGGAGCCTCGATCTCCAGCGTTGCACTGAACAGCTCCTATGGGTGACCATAAGGACTCGTCGGGTGTTCGTCTAGAAGTAGAAATATCGTCGAAAATTTTACGGAAAAGGTCCTACTTTGCGACGAAGTTGGCATACTCGACTACAATCAAAATATTTTACCAAAGATAAGTCAAAAGACTAAAGTTTAGTCTTCGACAGTGTTCCTAATGAAATTCCAATCCCACAATTTTTGAGACCCAAATGGTGTAAGCCCTATTTAGGGAGGATGTTAACCCTAGCGCAAACTAGGGACTTCCCCGTATGGTCGGCATTCCTCGCGCTCCCAGGCGAAGGCCTGAAGCGACGAACTGATCACCCATTAGGGCTGTCCACTGCAACGCTGGTAGCAGGCGGCGGTTAACAAGCGACGCCAGTTGGCCTGGCAGATGGTCCACCTGCTTCAACCATGACCTTGGAACTGGAATAAAGACATAATATCTATGATATAAAAGAGATTCACTAATATTTTTCGATGTAACATACCAAAGAAATTGATAGAGAGCCAGTTGACGGACTTACATCGTTTGGTCGGAATATGTCAATTACGTGTAAATCGTGATCTTTCAGCTGGGTTTTACTGGATTCGACCAAATTACGTAGACCCGCATTCTAGCTCTAAATGAACTTCCATTTACATATAGACCTTGTCAGATATAATAAGCTAGCGTTATATTAGAACTCTTCCTATTATAGGAGGGGAGCCCAATAGGGGAATTTTAGATTTACTCGAGCGCGACAGATTAAGCTATTGTAGGCGTTCTACGTGTGTTACAAAACAAAGCCTCATATTTTCATAACCAAGCTTCCCAGATATTTTATGTCACATTCAACTAAATGCTTGAGGCCTAGTTGTCTAAAATCATCCGATAAATGTGCAATGTAAACAATTTTTTAAAGAAATTTCTTTTTTATTACCTTAAAGCGTCTTATCCCACCGCTAAAATGAAAAATGCCTTGATTATTTTTTTCAACGTTTTACCTTATCTAAAAAAAGTACTAGATCTCCACGACGCTTGAGTTACTACAAAAATAGCACTCTCACCTCCCGGGTGTTACGAAAAAAATTTTTTTTTACAAAGCATATCTTCAGAGGTGTAAATTCTTTATGCATCGCGTAAGCACATAAAATTTACCAGAATCTTTTGCGATTGACATACAACAACATACATATAATAGTTCTAGTATATATTACAGGCTCAACTTTTTCTGGAACTTGTCATAGCTTTGAAGAGGTAAATAAACTATTTATTGTTTTAGAAAGAACGAAGTTCTACGACAATGGTCATAATAATATATTCTTCAATACAATAGGTCACTCCAAAAAACGGTTTATATTTTCAGTTAAACAATTTCTGCATAGACTTGCTTCAGTTCTTGATGCTTCTCTCGAGTCAGCGACACGACGTCAGGTCGTAGCGGGATCAGATGGACGATGTGTCAGAACACCTGATATTGAAAGATAACCATCTCCTTCTATCCCTTTCGTGACCGTGAAACATAGCGATGACTTGCCTACCCTAAGACGTCACGCACTAGTGCCTTCTCTTTTACGACTATGGAGAGAAAGAGAGAAGACGATAATTCCACGATGATTTTTAGCTGATACATAACTGAACCTAACTGGCGTATATCGAATTATAAGCTATGGGATATGGTATTTCTTATTTTCAGAGCCTTAGATTCTAACATCCTTATCACCCTTATGGCTCATTAGCCATAGGTATACCTTGTAATAGGTAATTGCTATTTTATAACCACACCAACTGTTGCGAAAGCAGTTTTTTTCATCATATGAAATGGTGATGTTTCAAAACGAGGAAGCGAAATAATTTATAAATTTAAAGTAATTCGAAATTTTCTTCACCATAATGTAACCACTTTTGGTGTTGGCTAAAGTCATCTAAAACTCAATCAACAGAAATTACCATATCATAACAATAAACATAACCTTCTTTTTTAGAGGTTGGCTTAAACACAGGTGCCCATCGTCTTTTGGCAGACAGGGCATCGTTGTGCTTCAGGGCCACGCTTTGGGCTTAGGGGACAGTTATATTCCATCATCAGCTGGTCAGCCATCTCGTACATCTCGCCCCACCACGAATCACTCTTCTTTCTTCTTTTCTGTTCATTTTTATTTTAAAAGTGGGCATTCGATAGATTGTGGTACGTATTTTGATCGGATTTTCTGGATATATTTTTTACATTGTAAGAAACTAAGGGCCTGTTTTACCACTTACTAATAAAATTTCTGTTAGGCTATCCACAACTTTTTAACAGATTCTCCATACAACATTTTTCAAATAAAGTTGTGGATAGACTATCTGTAAGCGGTGAAACCGGCTCTAATCTACTTTAAGTAACTAAGACACAAATTAAAGTATGTATTTTGCCAATTGTTACCGACACAAGCATCGATATTTTAGCTAGTTTTTGTTGCTGTTTCTGGACATTTTGCTACGATTTTTTGCATTTTTCAAAAATGACTTGTCAAAGTCATGTGCCCAGTTAAGTCATACAGTAAGTAGTTAAGTCACATAATACGAAAAACTTTTTTATATCCACTAAATCCTTAGTTGGTGCTGGACAAAAATTACAATTGAAATTAAGTAAGAAACCTAATGCATTGAGACACAAATTATTAATAAATAAGGAAATAAGAAACCTATGGTGTGCCCCTACCTAAGATTAAAAGTCTTAGACATGGGTACAACACTAGGTCTCTTGATTCACACAGCAGCAGGAGACGTCGCGTTGTAGGTATCTAAATTAAAAATAAAATAAAAAGATTAAATTACTTACTAATTTACAAGCAACACATTTTTATCTATCTTACAATTTTTTTATAAAAAATCGGACAAATCAGACACGCAAATGATAGCCGGGGAGGTGAGAGAAAAAAAATTGTTGGAACGTTACAATTTTGACTTCAAAATCCGGCATTTTGATTTTTAATTTTATTAATCTACCCAGTGTCACTTGCACTGTTAAGACAAATTTAGCAATACCTCATACGTTAAAATCTATCTAACCGTTTCGGCTGAGGATCAAGCAATCAAACATTACCCTTCTTCTGGCGCAGTCGGGTAAAAAGAAATGTCTTTGAAAAAATTGTTTACGTTGAACATTTATTGGACGATTTTCGACAGCGAGAACTAAAGCATTTATTTGGACTCGACGAATATTTGGGAAGCTTGGTTAGGAAAATATGACACTTTGTTTTTCTATTCTATTACAGGCTTATATTTAAACTATTATAAATTGAAAAAAATATTTTTTTTAAGAACCGAACTAAGAAATCTAATTTTTATACCATGATAACCAGAGACATGTAGAAAGCCTACACTAGCTTAATCTGACGCGCTCGTGTAAATCCGAAATTCCCCTCTTGGGCTCCCCTACTATGAAGAGTTCCGTAACATTGTAGAATCAGAGAAGTTGAAAAAGATACAAATCGTGGATCAGAGTAATTTTGTCGGGTTCACGACTCATATGGAATTGACATATTTCGACCAAATGACGTTGGTCCGTCAACTGGCTCCCTTTCGATTTCTCCCAGTCTAAAATGTACAAAATTCGAAAAAAATGTTTTCCATCTTCAGTACTTTGAGACTTACAATTTTACTGATTATACATATTTTTATTATGAAACATATTTAATGACAGAAGTGGAAGAAGCAATTAGCTAACATTAAAAAATGTCCCGGATTTTTGCGTTAATTTGATCCTTTTGAACCCGAATAATTATTTTGAAATTAAAAAAATGGGTTTTAATTGTAGCTAAATACACTAGATAGGTAATGAAATAGATAAGAACTAAGATACAAAACATACAAAATTTCATGGGAAAATGGGTGTATACTCAAAGGTTGCAAAATGCTAGTTGTCCGCTTCACTCACTTATGTCTTCATATATTACACATACTTTGACATATAAGTCGGACAGTGGTTAGGTTAGGTAAAAACTTAGGTACAGAGGTCGTTCACTTACTATAAATAAATATACAAGTCTTAGTTTATTATTTCATATAAATATATATAAAGGCTTAATGTAATTATACATACATAACTTTAATAAAAATGTAACAGATTCAATAACTCTTTATTCGAACAAAAAAGTCAAAATTCCAAAAAAACAAAAATTAAAATATACGTCTGAAATAGCGGCCTCACTGCTGGAAGTAGTTTCTACCAGGCAACCTAAGTTAAAATTAAATTTAAGAGAGCGAGGATAAAAAAGAAATTACATAAAATACACAGATAAAAATAATAAAATACAGTGTTAATAGAACCAAATACTGTTATCTACAAAATCTCAATTTTAGAGGAGAGGAAAAAAACTTAATATAAATTTAATATTATAGTTATGAATTATTTGTACACGCAATATTCTTATGAAATTCTTATAATATACTATAGTGAAGGCAGCGATTCATGGAGATAGCGGTCGTTCATCCCCTGTAAAAAAAACTTTTACTTTAAACGGCACACCTGAGTCCAATCCTTATTAAAAATTGCTAAAATTTGTATGAAATTCCGTGCCACGTCACATAATACGTATTAGTATTTTTTTTCAACAGTGTATAAAAAATGGTCAATGTGTCTTTTTAAACTATATAGTGTAAAGTTTAGCAAAGTTTCATGCTTTTTTACTTTTTTATTGCAGTTTTTATCCCACCATCAAGACAGTTTCATCGTTTGGATTAACATATTTATAAAAAAAATCTACATTTACTCTCGTCATCTTTTTAAATCTTCTTTTCTGTTATGGTATGCCATAAGTCCATGAAAGTAAAAAAATGTCCGACAATCGACACTCAACGATTTTCAGACACTTTTCCCACTCTCACGGTCTCTGCCAGCTTGGTTCTTAGTCTCCATGGTCTTTGGTCTCGTCTTCTTCGACCTTAGTCGCTAGACCACTTGTAATTAAGACTAAGTGGTCCAGCCATTAAGGGTCAATAGAAGCATGATATATTCTTGTTCTCTTATCGGTTTCTTGTCTTTTTGTGTGGTCATTTTCCCTTGTCGCCCCAATACTTGGTACCAGTCTTCTTGGTCACTGGTCGCTTTCTGGTCTTGGTCCCTCGTTGCTTGACCACAGCGGGGTTAAACGAAAGGTCGGCCGGACCACCTGATGTAGAGAGGTAAATGCGGCCTCGGGGTCTAGCGCGGTGGAGACCAGCTCGGATGGACTGCCTACCGTGAGACGCTCCACACTCGATTCGGAGGGCAGAAAGTCGATATCCTACCACACTCTTGGTAAAAATTTCTAAGATGCACATTGAAAGGTGTAGCTGCAGGAGAAGTGGACAACGCTGACCGTGACTACGATTACTGCATAATTCACCCACCGTCGTACATTTTCTACCAAATGTTTCTTACGACATGTTTGGTAGAAAATTTTGAGATATGTTTTGTGGAAACCTAGCATAGCAACAACAATACAGGAAGACAGAAATACACGACTTCCTGTGACGGGTATACCAGGCAGGTTAAGTGATATATTTGACCTTCTGTTGAGTCATTACTTATGGACATTTCCAGATCTCAATTATATTAATTTCATCTGTCTGAATGTACCGCTGTATGCTGCTCTGCTGTGCTCTGATGAGCCTTACAGAAGGCTCATCTGCTCCAAGCGAGCGAGGAGGATAGACGATTTCCTGCTCTCCTCATAGAATGTGAAACGTCTATGGGACGCAGCCCATCTGTGGTAATCTCCACGATGCTATCGTACTCGCCGCATTTACCTTTCGACAGCAGCTGGTCAGGTGAACCTTCCGTCTGACCCAACTGTGATGATGATGATTGAACTTCACATAGTTTGGATAACATAAGTGGATCCTAGAAAAAACCTTCTAAATTAAAAAAATAATAATTTTAAAGGCAAACCATAGGCTAAAAAGTTTAACCTCAGAATAATGACGTCATAATGAAATCTAAGCCAGATTATATCTGTATTTCTGCATGACACCCACAACTCCGTTGCGCTAAATTCATTTTTCGCGTGGGACCCGTACATTTTCCACGATGAAACTCAAAGTATCTCCATACCAAATTTCAGCAAAATCGGTTCAGCAGTATGGACGTACAAAGGTAACCGACCGATAGAGAGACACACTTTCGCATTTTTAATATCATGACGATACGACTAACAATCCATTCAAATTTATTATAACACAGAACATTTAAGAGGATTGTGTACCAAACGGTTTTCATACAACGGGCCATAACGTTTTCCACCCTTTAAACCCTCACCTAGAGTAATGACTTTGTAGTATGTTACTAGGCTTCCGTGTTTTTTTTTTTTTTTAATATTTATTGGGGATTTTAAAAATATTGAAACATTTTTGTTTTATATGAAATCACTAAAATATATCTATATCAAAATCTATGATAAGTATTTTAAAAACAAAAACATAGAAGCCTAGTATAGGCATTTTCACAACATACTAAAAAAGTATTACTCTTAAGGGCTTAGAGGGTGGAACACGTTATATAATAATTTATTTCAGCCAAACAAATACAGCCCATATGAATAGTTATTACATTTAATAACCTCCGTAGCTCAGATGGTAAGAGCGTTGTTAGTTTAAGCCAGGAGTCGTGGGTTCGAATCCCGCCGACGGAACAAAAAATCATATTAGTAGGTTAGTAAGTTAGTTTTAATTCATAGATGCAAATTAAATTTAAATTACACAAACACTGTAAACTGTAAATTGAAATTACACAAACATGTTATGAACATACACCTCGCCTTTGTATGGAAACCGTTTAGTACACAATCCTCTTAAAGTACACGAATAAGGATCATTGTGGTGCTTAAATGTAAGATATAGGGCTGTGGAGGCCTACGGTTAGCTAAGGCGGAGGCAGATATAGAGGCAAGCGTAAGTCGAGAGGGGGGTGATATTTAAAATTAAAAAAAAATATATAACTTAGATTTAAAATAATATCGCGTCCATAAAGATAAAAAATGCAATAAACTTAAAAATGACTCATTATTCCAAAAATTAGTTTGTAGGTCTTATAAGTACCAGACAACTGGTGTAGTGTCGGACCTGCGACTGTCGTGTCGTGTCGGTCATCCGTCCCGCTGGGTTATAAGAGTAGAGGAAGAAAGAGTGCTCCTGTGTACTGCGCACACACTTGGGCATTATAAAATTACTCCTGCGTAATGGGTGAGGCTTCTATGAAACCGGCCACCGTCACCGAAACCGGTGTAGGACTTATTATTATATACGACACACATTATACACACAAAGTTATACCTGTATTTTATTCACATATTAATGATTTATATATACTTATTAGATTAATAATTCTTAAATTTCATTAGACTTTCTTAATGTAAAAATTTGACTTTAATATAAAAATGTATTGCACGCCACTATTATGGCAAAATGTTGGAACTATTTATAATATTGTAAGACCTTGTATACCACATTTTATGCAATAAATATTATTATTTATTATTATTATACTATCCATGACCCATAAACATTAAATTTTTTTTTGTTCCGTCGTCGGTATTCGAACCCGCGACTCCGGGCATGAGCAACCATGCCATTTAATAGACACAATCGAACAATATGTCGACTTTAGATGTATCATAATAATATTAAAAATCATAGCCTAATTATACCAAACCATAGAGGAAAATAATTGCTCTATGTACGAAACTCAAAAAGTTTACATAATATAATAATAATTAATGTAATTATTATTATTATTAATAATAATAATAATAGTTTATTTGCATAGAATGTTATTTGCAGGAAGGCCGAAGGAAGTTAAATACAGTTGCAAACATTCTGCATTTGAAGCATGCAAAAGTGTAATATTTTAATTTTACAATTTTAAGTAACTAATTTAATCAAATACATACTCAAAAATTACTTAACTTATTTAATATCATTCAAACTTAAAGTATGTACTTTCTTTTTTTTTTTTTGTTTAGTAAAGTTAAAAGGAACAATTCAAAGTAAATAGACGACAACTTAGAAGTTAGAAACTTACCCTTGGCTTTGCAGCAGGATTTTTTTTGGTTGGAAGAACAACAGGAAAATTTTTAATTTTTTTTGTCTACTTTGAACGAAGTAGCATGTTTATGAAAATACGGCAATTTAAAAACAGACAATTAGAAACTAACAAAATATTCGCAACTTTTTAAAAAGATTAAATTACGGCGCAAACAAATTCGAAATTCAAAATTTGACACCAACAATTTTTTTTTCAATATTTATTGGCCTGGGAACAGGACCTTCAGCTAAAAATAGAACAAAGAGCTGGCCATAGACAAAACCAAGGACACGACTGCGCTAGCCAGCGAGAGCTGAGGTCTGTTCAGCCCGGGTGCAGCAGGGGCGGAGCCAGCATGCAACAGCCCCGCCCACTGCGCGCGTTTTCCTGCGCATTACTTCCGAGAACTTCGAGATTTTTCCGATATGCCCCAATTAAAGTTCCCGGAGCTATTAACTTGTTTTTCGCTAGCGATATGTGGTTATTATTTTACGTTGGAAATATTTTTAGCTCATGGATACGTAATTCAAAATTCAAATTCAATTTGTTACATATTAATGGTAACGGACATATAACTTATTATCTTTTTATGACGGCGGACGGCCGTGATAAAAAGATAAGAATTGGGGTGCTTAAAATTAACAATATTCCAATGCAATAATCGAATCCAGCAGTCCTTCTGCGCTGGATTAAGCTGATAAATACAATTCAGTTCAGTGTATTTTAGTGTCTTTATAGGTATATTCTACTGTAAACAGATATAAAGAAGAAGCAAAAGCGCACCCAGCTTTATCGTCAGGGGGGTTACTTACTCGTGGCCGCATTAAGTCACATGACCCTAAAAAAAGCGACGCGACGGTTTCTATTAAGACCACCAGAACCAGAGCAGCCCATACTACTTTTTGAAACAGAATTTACCTTTACGTCACTTTGCCTACAAACTTAGGGGCTTATAGGGGCATTGGTTTAGCCAAAAGATGTGGTTTAATCTGATTCATTAAAAATATACACGCTGCAGGAATGAGACAGACATAAATTAAGGATAGGACATTAAACGAATACTGCATTGGTCCATGACGGTCGAGCAGGTTCGTAGACTGCATCAGAAGTAAAACCCACTTCGTCTTGAGGGTCGAGCGCTTGGGGCGCCTTAAAGTGATTTTAGTTCCTCTGTGGTGAGGAGGAGTTCAAGGGGGCTATTATGACCATTACAAACCTGCATGATTCCAGGCATCTCAATATACGGCCAACAATTACCTTGTTCTTATTTCGTATTACAATGTCTTATTAATAATAACTGAATTAATACTAGTTTGGTTGTCAGCTGACTGGCTGGAACTTGGCTGGGAATAAGAGGTCATAATAACCCTCCTGGCCGACTGAGTGTACGTGAGATTCCGAGTGTCAATTGCGAGTTTTTTTTAACTTCCGAGTTCCGAGCGCGAGTTTCTATTTGACATTCGATCGTGAACGCGTTTCGCGTTTGCTTAGGATTTTATATAAATAAATAAATAAAGCTTTATTTCTCATTTTAAAACATTACACAGCCTTAGTAGAAGTAAAACAAATTATACACAAAAAAAAATACATCGAAACAAACAACAAAAGAACCTTAAACTAATTAGAAATAAATTTATGACAGTGTTATGCCAAAAAAAATTTAAACCGACTTCCAAAGGAAAAAACTAAAATAGTACAAAACAAACTAAAAAGTATTAAATAAATT
>JAOTAV010000406.1:0-10573 GCA_026546445.1 Cyclargus thomasi | reverse complement strand
AGACTAGTTATAGCCACGATTAAACTACCTAGGTCTCAACCAGACCAGTAGCTTAGACCCTTTCGAAAAAAAAAAAATCGCAGATCGGAATTTGTTGTTGTATTAACTCTCTTAGTAAATTCGGAAAGCGTGTTTCTTTGTCCTTTACACCCAAACGAAGCAACCGATCGATTTGATTTTTACACAGATTCAGTTGAGAATAATGAGAGTAACATATTATGCAAATTTTGGTTTAAAAAAGCAGCCATATGCGAGTTAGACTGCCATATGCGCGGTCATAAAAAAATCTCAGATAACAAAAAGTTAAGAAAACGTGTTTCTGAAAGTTATAGCTATGATTTTTTAAATGATATTTTAAGGGGCAAGCGAGTAGACGGTTTACCTGATGGAAAGCAACTACCGTGGCCAATGGACACTCGTAACAACCGAAAAGTCGCAAGTGCATTGCCGGCCTTCATGAGAGAATAGGGAATGGGAATAGGGATAAGAGGAATAAGGGAAGTTGGGCCAACGGTAAACTCACTCACCGATTAAAACACAGCACAACGCCGTTTCACACCAGTTTTCTGTGAGACCGTGGTATCACTCCGGTCTAGCCGGCCCATTCGTGCCAAAGCATGGCTCTCTAATGACGTCATCTATAGCGTTATGTAGATGACCAACAACGATTTTCGTTATAAAAGAAGGAAAATTCAAACGAACTAACTTCGTATGATTATGGAATCCATCTTCAGCTTCGCAGCGAGTAAATATTCTTGAACAGCAATTCAGCGTCTGTCGGGAAGCAAAGAAAGTAAGGAAATATTAAAACTTTTCAAATGAATTAAAAGTATAAGCTCTGGCTCCTAAATTATGATTTCATAAAATTTCATATACAGGAAGTACCGAAAGTAAGAAAAAGAAATTAAGTTTTATTCTATTGTATGTGTATAAGAAGTTCACTGTAAAAGTGGCAGCACCGAAAGCGAAAAAAATTTTAGTTTATTTCTATATATATTATGTGCCCGAATTGTTGAATTTATTTTAATACAAAAAATATGGCTTGAGCAATTTTGGTTTATGTAGTTTTTTAATGATATTTAGGGGGCAAGCGAGCAGATGGGTTACCTGATGGAAAGTAACTGCTGCCGCCCATGGGCACTCGTAACATCGGAAGGGTCGCAAGTGCGTTACTGGCCTTTACGAGGGAATAGGGAATGGGAATAGGGGGATTAGGGGAGTTGGGCCACCGGTAAACTCACTCACCGAACGAAACACAGCACAATGCCGTATCACCCCCGTTTTCTGTGAAGCCGTGGTATTACTCCGGTCTAGTCAGCCCATTCGTACCGAAGCATGACCCTCCCACGGCAATGAGCAGCTACGGCTGCTATGTACTTGAGATCGGAAAATGTTTCATTGGTATACGCCTCAACCGGCGCTCGAACCTGCACCCTCTCGAGTGCGAACCAAAGGTCTTACCCACTAGGCTACAGAGGCTCATTGTAATAATTAAGGAATTTCATAATCGACGCGGTAGGTTCGCCGATACGTATCCGTTTAAACCGGGTGCGAATGAAGTGTGTAGGAGCCTTAAGTATCAGAAAATGTTCCTTGTAGATATTTTATTACTGTTCAATTTGGGTTGCGATCGGTTCTAATAGCTCGTACTATGTGTAGGGATTTTGGATTCTCAATCGTAACAGTCTCAGTTGCTCGTAAAAACCTCTATATCATTGAATTAAACTTGTTGAAAAACGCAACTTTATGGGGGCTCGAGGATTTTTTTATTTTGTGATTCTGGATACTACGGAAGTTCGTTTAATTTATTCTTACAGTTGCACGTCTAAGCTCAAAAGATGGCGTTAGTAGTGCTATCGATTTCTATTTGTAAATTCTATGGCAAAAGCCTAAACATAAAGGTTTTATAATGAAAACATGACTGATGTCAGTCGGGATATCTTTTATTCATTTTGGACAAAGGGCCAACTCAAATAAAACAAAATTTTAATATCCAAATTAAAGGATCCATATCAATATTTCAATACCAATATTATAAATGCGAAAATATGTCTGTCTATAACCTCTTGACGATCAAAACGCTGAACTGATTACTTTTTGGTATGGAAATCCCGGGGAAGAACATATGATATTTTTTAACCCAGAAAAATGTACGGTTCCCGCGTGATCATAAATTTTAGCGCAACAGAATCATCCAGTTATACAAATGCCAAAGACGCAAGTTCACAAATGCCAAAAAGCAATAGAGAATATGCATAGTTTTTATTCTTTGTTTAAATATATTTATCGTTATATAGGAAAACTTTATAGTCCAATCAGTTTTTTGATAAAATTAAAAACAGCAAAGTTACAAGCTTTTAAAGTAGTCAGTGAGAAAGAGAGATCCGATATTGATTGTAGTGTATAAGCTGCATATAAAGTTCATACTAAATTACATATTGAGAGAAAGAAATGGGTATAAAACTTAAATCGCTAACATGTTACTTATTTCACAAAAGAATTCAAAGTTTTTTTGTCATTTTGTATATCTTTTAGCCCATTTTTGAGTCATAATAATTTGCATTCAATAAATTTTATCTTCCCTATCCTTTTGTATTTTTTTGCATTCAAACCAACACTTTGGAGAATAAATTGGCGAATGAAAGTTGGGTGGAAATCTCGTTACCAAGACGCGGCGCTACTGTCAGTTGCCATTTTATTACGGTCCTAAGGGCAGGCCAGCCCTTTCCGCACTGGAGATAAGGATAAGGTCTCATGAGCCCTATTCTGTGCAGTTTAAGCCTTCCGGGACATTTCGGCGCTGGTCCTCGGGAACTGTGAGATATTGTGGATCGACTTCGACGGGGGATCGACTTCGTTATCTATGATCAAGTAAGTATGGGTATTAGTATAGTTAGTGTGTACATACAGATGGTTTTTTTTTTAAGAAAACGATTTCAAATTAGCAGATAACTTATACTAGGCTCAAAATCACCATAGTGGCAAATTCGTGTCGGAATAAATGGAATCATAGAATTTAATAATTATGCTATTCGAATTAACTTAATGAAGCCGTACATTAAAAGATTTTTCTAAATTTATCGATTGAACATATTTTTGTCCCCAAAATACCCCCAAAACGTCGTTCCGGCATCTCCTAAAAATAACTGTTAAAATACGCATTAATTTTTTTTAAGGCTTTAAAAGTATTACTACAAATGTTTTGCATAAGTTTTTTACTAAATACAATAATATTTTCCTCAAAAATTAAATTCAAAGTGTGGCGGAAACTTTGTGCGTCATTCTGGGAACGCGTACATTTTCTTAAGATTAGATTTTCTGGCAAAATACAAGAAACAAGACTACTAAGTAATTATTTAAAACACCTTAATGTAAACGGATGCTTGGTGTGTTTTTTAGTAAAATGTCAAAATTCGAATTGTTAAACATGTTAAAAATATAGATTTTCTGACTAATATATAGTTTTTACGCAATTTTCTAGTGAAAACGTCATTCCTGGAACGATCCCGGACATGGCGGCGTCCGTCCCCGAATGATTTTGGGAATAATTTATAAAAGAAGCATGTTTTATGAAAAATTCGGAATCAATTTTTAATCTATTACATTTGTTTGAATGAATGAATTACTTGTTTTGGCACAAGTTTATTACTTCAATAATTTAATTCGTAAAATTTGTCTCATGAAATTTTTCTAATTAGACTTTCTACGAATTTGACAAATATATTAAGTTTTTTTTATGTAGAGATTAAAAAAATCAATTTTACATGCATTATCGTCATTACGGGAAAGCTGTTTCTAACAAAAACATTTTTTTGTGTAAGTATTAAATTTCAGCACTGCCCGCTCGGGTATTAATTGAAAATGAGTCACTTATTGTAAAAAACTGTTTTTCAGAAGGAAAAAAAAGAAACTTTTTTTACAAAATTTGAATGCTCGAATATCCCACTTTGATGATTTTGTGCCATATATATTGTATATATTGAACGTGACAAAATATTATGTATACATACGTAAATTACGTATATACGTCGTAGCTTTGGTGTGAGGAGACGAAACGAATTGCAGACACCGACTTTTTAATATTTTCCCCGCCGATTACAAAACCTCGCAGCTGCAGGCCGAAGATTACTTTGCAATTGAAAACAAATAATAATAAATACGGAGCACGTCCCGGGAAATTGGAAAAGAAAGGAAAAAGAGCAAAAGACGATATCGAGAAGTTGTACTTGTATTGTGTAACGGCTGCGTAATTGGAGTGTATTAAAAGTGTGTACAGGCGGGGAAATAGATGCCGGAAACGTCAATCCTAAATGTATAAAACTCAAACGTCACTATCAGCAAAAACCACTGGACGAGCTATTTGGCGTGCAGGTAATGGCGACCTCTGTGGCTCAGTTGGAAAGAGCTTTGGTCGCGGGTTCGAATCCCGCCGACGGAGCAAAAAGTTTTTTAATGTTCCTGGGTCTTGGATGTATATTAAATATGTGTATCATATAGTAAAAATCGTAAACATGTGTATAGTATAAAAGAAATAAATATATTTTCGTTGTCTGGTACCCGTAACACAATTCCGTCAGGTACTTACCACGGGACCAGACTGACGTGGTGTGAAGCGTCCATAGATATTATTATTATTATAATTATTATTCTGGGAAAGCTAACGTAAGAAATTCTGGGAAATTCTACCCGAAAGGGGATACAATTACTTTCATAATAGATACTTTCGTAGGCTCCTACCTACGAAGGTATTAATGATGAAAGTAATGTAGCGGCCTGTATATTTTAGTCTATTGACGTGAAGAAGGATATTAAAGTACTGGCCTGTCCACAAAATGGATGGGTCATTTGACCCCGCAGGAGACCATTATAGGACGATAGAAGAGCACACAGCAATAAGATTTTGTTTTATTATTTCACTTGTAAGCTGTCTGATAGTACATTTTGTAAGCTGTCAGACAGTTTAGGTAGTCAGAAAGTACATTTTGGACATATATGTTTGTATATGCGGAATGATGGATAAGAATCTGTCATTGAATCATTATGAAACTGATGGCGTATAGAATCATATGACCAAATTTGCCCTGGAAATTGACAAAAAAAAACTGGGTTTGTGGCGTACCATTTTTTATGGCACTGCGAGCTTTCTTATTATTTTTCATTAATAAATTGATGGTTAACTTGCCGTACAAATATATATGTCCAAAATATACTTTCTGACTACCTGAACTTTAGTTTCCTCACCAGCACCCAGTTGACAGCTCACAAGTGAATTCATAGAACAAAATCTTATTGTGGTATGCTCTTCTATCGTCCTACAAAGGTCTCCTGCGGGGTCATATGACCTATCCATTCTATGGACGGGCCAGTAGTCCAGTATATTATGTTATTATATATTAGAAAAGACTCTTCATACTTCATACATATTGCTATATTAGTATTCTCCTAGCTTTTGCCTGTGGATTCGCTCACGTAGAATTCGACATATTTAAAAAATATATGAATATTTGGGAACTTGATGTTTTCCAAGACCAAAAGTAGCCTATGTTTAACCAAGATTAGTCGTCTAGGTCGCGAAAGAAAGACAAACATACAAACAAACAATCAAGCATACTTTCTCATCGATGATATTACTAATGCTTATGCTTTTTTTAGTTTATAATTTGTAATAGTTTATAATAGTTTAAAGTTTGTAATAGTTTTTATTAATAATATTATAATTTGAATATTATTGTACCAATAAACTGCAATGTGATATTGAACATTATGCTTATTATTTCAGAATGTATTATAAAGAAAATAATAAATTTAGAAAATGTTTTTCACAAAAGATCAAAAGAACATCGGAATGCGCGAGTGAACCGCCAATATAGTTCAATAAAGTCATGAAAACTGGCAGAGCGTGAGTTGGATTTGCGGAGGGTTCCGTGAAAAATGCCTTTTGATTTTTGAATTACTTAAAAATAAGTATACCATATAATTGCCTTATTAGTGAGTTTGCCGGTGGCCCAACTTCCCTAATCCCCCTATCCTTATTCCCATTCCCTATTCCCTCATAAAGGACTTCGGATGTCGCGAGTGTGGCGACCTCAGTTGTTTCCCATCAGATAACCCGTCTGCTTGCTTGCCCGCTAAACATCATAAAAAAAATTAAATACACATTCCCTATTCGCACAGTTGAACACTTTATATTTCGGCCAAAATTGTACCTTTGGCCTGTAACCCTAATTATATTTGCCTAAAGAACCCTAAAAAAGTAATTTCAATTTATGAGATATTCGATAACACCGACATAAATGTTAATTAATGTTACAGGTCGGTGCGTTTCTCTTACGGCTCGAAACCTTGTGACCGACCTTTGACCTTACCAATAAAATAATAAATTATAGCTTTTAAAATCAAGAATTCGTTATAATAATTACTCCCACACCGGTTTCGGTGACGGTGGCCGGCTTCATTGAAACCAGGCCCGTTACGCAGGAGTGATTTTATAGTGCCCAAGTGTGTGCGCAGTAAACAAGAGCACACTCTATTCCTTTCCTCTCATAGCACAGTGGGACGGATGAATTATACAACTGGCGAGAGATCAGAGTTCAGACGCAAGACTGACAACGCATGAATCATCTTACTTGTCAGAAAATCAGGTGCAGCCTGCATTGTTCTAACCAAACTTGGAAATAACATGTTCCCAACGCAGAAATCGAACCCACGAACTCCGTGTGAGCCGAGCTCTGTACCACTAGACCACGGAGGCGACAAACTAGAAAGCCTGCCAAGACAAGTTCAAGTATGAAGTCGGTGTCGTAGAAGATTAGTCCTTGAGGTTCTACGAAAGTACAGTAAGCTAGTTCAAGTCTCTAGGGGGGGGGGGAAACCCCCCCCCCTCGTCCTGTGACGTCACGGCGGCCACGTCGATTGGCCACGTGACGGCTTCATCGCATTTCATAACTCGTCAACACGAATATAGGCGTGCTAGAAGTGATCATAGAAATGTAATCAACGAAAACAAGTCGAGATGATAAATTTCGTAGGCATATTGTTATACACTCACAGATTATGCTACAGAAACCTTTTTATTTCATACAGTTGATAGATGATTGATAGTTGATGCCTGCAACGTAGTTGCGCAAAAATTTGTATATCACGCGGGAATTGTACATTGTCCCGGGATAAAAAGTATCCTATATGTTGCCCAGACCTAATGGCTATTAAACAAAAAAAAGTATTAAAATCCGTCCAGTAGTTCCGGAGATTAGCGCGTACAAACACACCAAGAGGCAATGTTCTTTTTGTCGATGTGTTCTATTACTGTTCCTTAGCACCCCCACATTTATTATTTTGTAAAAACATTAAATGTACAGACACTCCAATTTTACTGTTTTATTATATGTATAGAAAACAGCATTTAAAAATGTTTCGATCATCCCCTTAAGTATTACGCCCTGGCTAAAAATATGGGTCATAATGTTATTATTACGTACCTGTTTATGAACCTGATGACATGAGCGTGTGAATATTATAACGCAGAATACGCGCACCAGCGCCGGCACAGCTATCACCACCGTGTCGAGGGACAGATGAGATACCTCTGAAATATAGTTCGACCGTGATGACCACAACAAGCGCCAAAATCCGCTTATCGCGCGGGAACCGTACAATGTTCCAGGATGACCTTCCTCGGGACTCAAAACATCTCCATAATAATGGAAGACCGACAAAAATGTACGGAGGCTGGTTCAAACACCAATAAGGACGTGACATACGAGTATGTGATTAGATAGGTATTTTAAAAACTGCACTACGGGAGCTCTTTTCAAATCACTGTGTGAAGGGCAAACTCGCATTAGGCCGATTTTTCTAGATGTTACCATACTAAGTATTACTGAGTGACATATGGTCCATGTCACTCACTAATATTTTGGCGTTCTAATGGTAAATTATATTTTTTATCGGTTCGGTACTTTTTGCGTTAATTCCTTATAAAAATATTATAAACTAGTTGATGCCCGTAACTTCGTTGCGCGAAAATTTATATATCACGGGAACCATAGATTTTCCCGAGCAATACACAGGTATTGCTTAGACTTAATAGCTATTAAATAAAGATTTTTTCGAATCCGTTCAGTAGTTGGTTCATGTCTTATATTTTTAATCCAACGCAAAGACTTGTTATAAATGGCTACTTCTATCTTGTTAACAGGTAAATTATCTTTAAGTTTATAATATTATAGCAAGTTAATTAATTTTTTATTTAGTTATTTCTGTTTTGTATCTTCTGTAATAATTTTTCAATTTGTTTATATTCTAAACGCTGTATTCAATCTGAGAACAATGTCGTGGGTTATATGTTTACTAATTCTATTTTTAAGTAATTGTATTATGAAAGTCTTAACATACTGCTTTTTGTTAATATAAATAATAATAAAAAAGTAGTTTCGGACACAGAATAACAGATAACATTTTTTGGTGATTTTAGTCCTGTTACTATTCCTAAGCCCCCCACGTTGATTAGTTTAATTGTATAGACACGACAGTTTTATTATATTGTGTACTAGTTGGTACCCGCAACTACGTTGCGCAAAAATTTGACCGGGAAATGAAAACCGTACATTTTCCCGAGACAAAAAGTATCACTATAACAAAAAAAAATGTTCAAATCCGTCCAGTAGTTCCTGATATTAGCGCGTACAAACAGACAAACAGATAAACAAACAACTTTTTCTGTCGATATGTGTTCTGTTATTGTTCCTTAGTTTCGAAAAATATTAAAATGTACAGACACTCCAATTTTACTGTTTTACTAGCTGACCCGGCAAACGTTGTTTTGCTATATAAATGATTTAGGGGAATGAAAAATAGATGTTGGCCGATTCTCATAGATACCGGAAGCACAAAAAAATTCATCAAAATCGGTCAAGCCGTTTCAGAGGAGTATGGCAACGAAAACTGTAATACGAGATGCTTATAACATAAAAAAAGATTTCTTTTCTATTTATTAAATTATTAATATGTACCTACAGATTAGTTAAAGATAGTCTAGTTATAGATAAACAAGTATTTCCAAGCACTTTGACGTCATAGAAAACAAAATAATTTTTTCATAGCGAGAAATTGTCTATATAATAGGATTTTCAGGGAGCCTTTACTTTTTTTACACAGCGATATAAATGAGCTCCCACAGTAACTGTTGTAGTATAAAATACTTTTCTAATTATAACACATGTGTGGTCGTTGTTTGTCCTTGGACCACTATGCCCGGTCCTCCTTTCATAAGAATCGATTCACACTTCATCATTTATAACACTAGGTTAGATATAAGCAATGGCGTAACTACAAGGTGGCAAGCCGGCATAATGCCACGGGCCCCCGATCAGCCCCCCTAGGCAAGTGGCAAGCGATTATTTCTTACAAAATCGCTTGACGTGTTTTTTTGTATTGGTTTGACATAGTGTAACGAAAACGAATTTGCCACGAGCCTCGAACGGTATTACGCCACTGGATATAAGGCTCACATTAGGAAGGTACAGACTAAAATCCATCACATACAAGATGGGCTACGAATGTGACAGGATACTTTCCCTATTTTTTGCACATACTTTGCACAACACAATAATGCTCATGTGTCATCGTCTGTTATCCATCGTACCTAGATTATTGAGGTCATCGGCGAGCACGAACCCCGCGCACACCAGAGACACGACGATCGACGCGAACATCAACAATATCACGCCGCCTTCGTGTGTGTTGCTCTCCGATACTACTTCGTATAACTTTATATACGAACGGCCGACTCGACGAATCTCGGCCTGGAACGAACCTGGAGGAAATAGGATATACAGTGGAAGTTTTATTTTTCATACAAGTCAGAAAACAGTAAGTTATCAAATAGTAATTTCGTCAAAACGAAATACTCGTAGTATTTCATCTCAATTTTGAATTTGTTAACTTTTTGAAACAACTGTACTTTGTACGTTTGAGGGCTTGTTTCACCGCTTACAGATAGTCTGTTTATTTGAGAGATACAACCTTATTTGACAGATTTTGTATAGAGAATCTATCAAAAAAAGTTGTGGTTAACAGAAACTTTAACAATAAGCGGTAAAACGGGCCCTCAGTAAAGCAGTCTACACTTTATATTGGGTGTAACATACATAAGTAAGAAAAAAATTGTGATTTGTATAGACAAGCGCCTCAGTGACAGAACTTACACCCAAGTCACAAAAAAAATTGTTTAAACTCATATGGCAGTGAACTCTTCACTGGGTGAAACAAAAGGAAGTTATGCCTAATATTTATTATATATATGTATTTGGTATTTTAGTATTTATCGTTAACTGTTATAGCGGCAAGCAGACAGACATACATACAGACAGGATAGACGGATCAAAGTGTTAATAGGGTCCATTTTTAACCCTTTTGGTACGAAAAAAAATTACTTAGCAAGGAAAGGTAAGAGTCAACACTTCAAAACGAGGGGCATGTGAAGTTGGCCCCCCAATATTGAAAAAAAAAATAAATGAAATGAGTTCTTGTCGCCCCCCACATAGTTCTGGAGTTCTTTGGTGTTTTCAGAAAT
>JAOTAV010000405.1:0-10574 GCA_026546445.1 Cyclargus thomasi | reverse complement strand
TAGAAAGAGAGATCCGATATTGATTGTGACGTCAAAGTCCATAAGCTGCATACAAAGTTCATACTAAATAACGTTTTGAGAGAAAAAAATGGAATGAACCTAAATCGCTAATATCTTACATATTTCTTAATAGAGTTCAGTGATTTTTGTTATTCTGTACATCTTTTAGCCTACTATCATAATAATTTTGCGTGTAAAACTAAATTTATCGTTCAATAAATTTAGTTTTACACGCATCTTCCCTATTGGTGGTATTCGTCTATACGGTGCAAAAATTATAAAAATAAAAAAAAATCTAAATTATTTTTCTTAGTGGTTTATTATTATGTCTAAAAGGTATTCTTTATTAAAAAATAATAAAAAAAAATATTTAAAAAATTAAAATAAAATAAAAAAAATACATTTTTGTACTGAGAAAGTGTAGTATAATCATATCCCAAAGTTAGTGGGAATGGTCTAAATACACCCTGTATTCGCCTTGATCGGTGACTTGACCAAGTATACTTCGGCCGATTTAATGCGGACTCTAGCACGGTGGTCGTGCCGTATAACAAACAACAAACGTTTGCATTACGTATTTTCATAATTGAACGTGGAAGAAGCGGGTAACTAACATTTAAAAAAAACTGCCGGATTTTTGCGCAAATGGCTACTTTAGGACCGGGAAAATGATTTAAAATTAAAAAAAAATTGGGTGCCATGACATCTCGACATACATTAAGCTTGTTTATCTCTGCTATAGCCAGATAAACAAGCTTTATCAAAATTTTATGGGAAAAATTAGTGTTTACTCAAGGTTGTAAAAAGTTAGTTATCTGCTTCTTCCACTTATGTCTTCAATTTTTTTAAGATGTTCATATAATAAACGGACTACCAAGCTAAATGTCCCAGGTCTCTCTTGTCTTCCGCACTCAGAGACGAATATTAATAAAGAACTTTTGCCCGCATCTTCGGTCGCGCGGAATAAAAAAAATCGTAAAATACGAATATTTTAGAAATCATGTTTTTCAGGACCAAAAGTATCCCACATTATAATATATATAGTTGAAAAGATGGAGAGTACTCCATCTTTTCAACTAAGTGTCTGCCAAAAATTAGGGCGATTGGTTGCTTCGTTAAGATTTTACGACGTGGGTATCGGCTAGGAAGCGATGTTAATAAATTGGGTAGACTTTAGGGGATAAAAGTTTGTTGATAACAAGCGAAGCCGCTGGCAAGAGCTAGTTCGCAGTAGGTATAATAACCATGAAACTATTACCGTGTACAATGAGCAGAAGGCTCGTAAACAAAACAAGACGGATGCGTCTAGTTTACTGGGAGTTGAACTGAACAAATTGCTGATCGTTAGGGTCCATACACATCTCAACGACGCAACGCAGCATAAACTTTTGTTGAGTAGCCCCGTTAACTATGTGCGATTATAAAAGAATTTTGGCGATGAGTTGTGTTCTGATTAATATTATAAATGAAACTTAATACAACTGAATATTATATGAATGAAACGAAGTGACTGTCTGTCTGGCAACATACACGTAACGTATTCACGCCCAAACTGCTAAACTGGTTTTGCTTCAATTTGGTATTTGAATTCCGGAGAAGGACATAGAATTCTTTTTACCGCGGAAAAAAGTACGGTTCCTTCGCGATAGACGAATTTCGGCGCAACGGAGTTGCGAGCATCATGTAGTTGATAATATAAATTGAAACGTGTGTCTGTCTGCCTATCCGTTACCTTTTTCGTGTTCAATCCGCTGAACCGGTTTTTCTGAAATTTGAGATACTTAGGTCTGTATTTATATTAGCGCTTAGGAGCGTGATTAGAAATTTTTGAGATGCTGTTTTCATTAATAAATAGAGTTTTATGAATGAAAGTAGCACCTCAATCTGTTTTCATCATGATCAAGTATTAAGCGCTAACTATAAATACGGCCCTAAGAGTAATAATAATAAACATTAATTTAACAACACACACGCATTACACAACATTACAATACACGGGTTACCATACACAAATAATAAAAAAACAAAGGCAAAAAAAATAAATTAAAAAAGCCAATTAAAAAATATTATAAACAAAATATTAACACACGAAAACAATAACCTTGAAAAAATATATAATATTGTATAGAGACTTTTAATCTTCAAGATATTATATACGGCTCTCGATAAACAAATTTTCGAGCGTCATCAAGCCCCCCTAGACAAGTGGCAAGCGATTAACGTTTAACATAATCGGTTCGCTTCTTTTGTATGGGATTGACATGTTCGAACTTGACAAGATCACGTGACTTTTCGTCTACGTCAAACCCACACAAAAACACGCCATTGTTATCGTA
Source organism: Cyclargus thomasi (assembly GCA_026546445.1). Lineage (NCBI taxonomy): Eukaryota > Metazoa > Arthropoda > Insecta > Lepidoptera > Lycaenidae > Cyclargus > Cyclargus thomasi. The sequence goes on along the minus strand of JAOTAV010000405.1, from coordinate 8,238 downwards.
AACGATACTCGCTTGACAATTGTCTAGGGGGCCAGTTCTAAGATCACGGCGCGACGTTTCAGTTTTATGTGAGCTAGCCTTTTCAATGAGAGAACAAATTGTAACTATTACTTGTATTAGTTAAGCAGCTGCTGCACAAGCACGCCGACATACATACTAGTTAATTGTCATGGAAATACAATCTCATCAGATATAACCTCTTCATTATCGGCGAATAGAGACAACGACACGCGAGCACGATTGTGTAAAGGGCACATTCGCCTATATTCGTTTATATTCGCCTTTTTCGGTGAGTTAACGAAGTACTATGCCCGATTGTGTAGACGCTTGCGCGATGATCGAGGCGAATAACTGACGACGTACAACGGCGATTATGTAGAGGCTGCATTATAAATAATATCATTATAATGATTTTCCGTAGGAGAGCCATGCTTCGGCTCGACCGGAGTAATACCACGGTCTCGCAGAAAGCTGGCGTAAAACGGCTTTGTGCTGTGTTTCGTTCAGTGAGTGAGTTTACCGGTGGCCCATCTTCCCTAATCCCCCTATCCCTATTCCCTCAAAAAGGCCGGCAATGCACTTGCGACTCTTCGGATATCACGGGTGTCCATGGGTGATGGCAGTTGCTTTCCATCAGGTAACCCGTCGGCTTGCTTTCCCCCTAAATATCATTAAAAAAATGTACCTATCCATTTATGCTAATATTAAAAACTAAATGACTACTTCGTATCACTTCGCACCAGATTAAAACGCTCAAACTACTACAAGTTTGGTGAGGTTTATGTATCAGGGTATATATACTGTCTTAGAGTTAGACAATTTCGCAATATTCAAATTCCACGCGAGCGAAGCCGCGAGCATATGCTAGTATTTCAATAAAATTTATCAAAAGACACTTCAGCATCACGAAAATGCTACGCTAGAACGAGACAAACATACATTAAATAGCAATTTTAATTGAGTCAAAGAGCCGTCGCCCGCCAGCGTCCCCAAATTGATAAATCAGCATCAAATTTTGATAGGGGGTCTAGGGGACCCCTGATTGGGTAAAATTGAATGGTCTCTTAATAAATTGCGAGAACACGATGGGACTGTTTCCTGCACGACAGCCGCTTCTACAGTCCGGTACAACCCGGTATACACCGTTTTAATTATTATTACCCGGCTGTGCAAATGGGGGTGTTATATTTTTAAAAATGGTTTTAGCACTGATTTTTAGCTTAAGTGATATTGATGTATTCGTGTAAAATGTTAGCTGTTTATAAGCTATCGGGTCTTGAGATACGGCCTGGTGACAGACAGACGGACAGTCTTAGCTTAATAACTGATACGCCGTTTGTCCACCTCACCCGTCATCGTCAACGAGATTATTATGGCATGACACAGTATGACATAGGCGACAGGTTTAATTTCACTCTACGCCACTACAGATCGGCGACGAAATGGACGCTGCGACACTGCTCTATGTCGCTATAAAATGAAGCCTATAGCCTAGATCATAAATTTGCATTCGAACGGTCCAGAATAATCTCGTTGGCGCTGACGGCGCGCGGTTAACAAACGGCCATAGGGTCCCTTTTTCACTCTTTGATTCTAATTGAAATTCGGAGCCAAGTTCAACGCACCAAATCATAAATTTCAGCTTATAACAAGATTTAAACAGCACTTTTTCTACGCGTTAACAAACAGTTTTTGTGTAATTAATATATTTCGATATAATTAATGATCTGTCGCAGTAGTATTTGTCACTAGCATTATGATTTCTACATCTGTGTTACACATGTTCGATATGAATTATTGTCTAATATTTCTTTCAGCATTCACCAATTGTCGGCTCTTTGACTATTAACCAAGGGTATTGAAACGCTTGACATCTCAGTTTCGCATTGCTATGTTAGGGACCATCCATAAAGTACGTCATATGCGAAGGGGAAGTGAGTAGACCAAGTGTGACACTGTGTGAAGTGTTAGGGTGCATGGTTAGGGGGGGGGTGAAGTTTTTTGACATAACATTTCTAAAACGCTTAAACACGTATATATTTATTTTGAGTCAGCAGCTTGGAAACAAAATTTTAGGTCCCTAACTTAAGAAATTACGAACTTTACGAATTGCATGCCTATAACTGAACAAATGACGAACTTTTATACAAACTTTCAACCCCTATTTCACCCCTTTAGAGGTAGAATTTTTAAAATTCCTTTCTTAGCGGGTCTACCCAATAAAACATCGGTTTTTGCTCGGCGATGATGAATCAGTCAGCCAGTCAGGACTTGCTATTTTATATACATAGATAACTAATAATGAATGTAATTATTAATGGTAATTAAAATAATAATTAAGAAAAAACTTGTTACACGAGCAGTCGTTTTTCCAATTTGAAGTGAAGTGGTAATTTTTGGCAAGTTGCCAGCAATAGTGTTGCCTACTTCAGTTTAAGCGCTGGGGTTCTTCACGTTCGACTAAACCGAGATTAGTACAAGGCTAAAAGGTGATTTTTTAAAAACAGTAGCACATTTTATAAACGATTATAGGATTGAAAGGACTTTTAATTTACTTCGAGTTTACAATAAATCAACTCCAGATGTCAGTTAAACCATTTATTTAAGGATGTTTATCAACTAACTACTAGTCCCGTGCCTACTTCATTAGTTTAACCTAGTAGTAAATAGTTAGCCAAGTAAGAGTTTTTTTTGACATTCGAATTTGAACGCGTTTCGCGTTTACGTAGGATTTTATATGGAAGTCGTACAGCGCCATCTAGCGATTTTCACGGTCACATGTACAAATCCCATATAAAAAAGGCGAAATGCGTTTACTGCCGAATGTCAAAAAAAACCCGCACTCGACACTCTGATGCCCAGGATACACGAGGTCAGTTTTTCAAGCCAGCACAGCAAGCTAGTGTCAGTGAGCTGTGGATCTACTATTTCTGGCTTTGCGTAGACAAAACTGACCTCTATTATGAGTAAACTCTTTGACGACCCAGTCAGCAAGCCACGCCAGTTTGAAGCCTTGCTATTCTGGCTTGAAAAACTGGCCTCGTGTGTGTAGAGTCAGGCAGAAATAACATATTTTACCCCCAATTATTTCTAACCAAAACCGGACGCCATCTTTAAAAATACATTAAAGTAACAAGAATTATCGAAGGACAAGGGACAAAGGGTCTACAACAACACAATATATCCATCGCCCTGTGGGGCACAAAAACTTAACAATAGGGCTCTATCTGTATGACGCCTATTCCTCAGGAGTTATGGTGTCCTAGTAGATTTTTGTGTAATTGCCATGGAATAAATACCAGCTACTTCATAAAATACCTAGGAACATTTTTAAGGTACACAAGAACGTTTTTAATAACTGTCATTCTTTCCTAGGCCTTAGATTAACTATATCTTTAAGCCTGGAGTGCTCCGTGTTGTAGCGTAGCTCTCCCACGTAGAAGGTAAACATTGCCTGAGACAATTTTCGGTAGCAAAAATATTATAAGATTTCACAATTTTACACGTGAAAGAGATGACTAACTAATCCAGGAAAAAATGATACATAAGCTGAATAAACGCAATAAAATTATTATTTTGTTAATTTCATTTAACATTACAAATGTGAAAGTTTGTTTCGTTAGATGTACGCCGAAACAGCAGAACGGATTTTGATTAATAAGCGTTATTGTTCTCTTGTCTGTCTGTCTTTATTTTAGTGATATTCTATAAAAGTTAGCCATCGAACATGTTTAACATTGTGGATGACGTAATCAGCATTGTATGAGCTAGCGCATTGCAAAATGCAATGAATTACAACTAGTTATAGTCGGTGTTTAGTGAATAGGTAGACACAGTAGGTTACTAACTATAATTGAAGACATATCACATAAGTGGATTAAGCAGATAACAAACATTTTAAAAACTTCCGGATTTTCGCGTTAATGCATGCTTTTGGACCCGAAAATTTAATTGAAATTATTTATTGCGGTTTGAGGTATAGCTAGATACATTATCTAGATAATAAAATAGGTAAGTTACAAGATTCGGGACAAAAATAGAATATTGTGGACGGTTGCAAAAGGTTAGTAATCTACTTTTTCCAGTTATGTCTTCAATTGTGTCTTTCTGTCTTGTTCCTGTTTAACTTGCAAATCGTCACTGGTAGATCGCAAATAAGTTAATTGAAGTTTAAATATTGCTATTTAAAACGGTAGTTACTCGTTTTTTTAACACGCTTTTCGTTGTCAATGGTCATGTTCCACTGTCAGTATGTAAAGATGGAGTTTAAGGTGTCGAATTTAACCATCCTCAAACAATCTAAGTGTAAAGGAAATTGACAGTTGTATGTAGTTTTGATAACATTACTATGGTCCTGTTAACCTGATCTGATGAGGGGGACGGAAGATGTGAACTGGTATTCCACGGCGGAATACCGCATCAAAGTCGTGTTTCGGCTCATTATAAAGGTCTTATAATGAACTTAGACCACGATTAAGTACAAAGGTCTGATAATAAACCTGGAAGACAGGCACTGGCATTCCACCATAAAATCTTGTATCATAGTCGTGTTTTGGCTGTTTAGAAAGGTCTTTTAGTGAAGTAGGAAAAATTGAAAATTTTATGCCTGATTAAAAATGCATTTCATTTAAATCAAATTACATTATAAAGTTTCACACCCCAATTCACCGTATGGACTTTAGATGGTTTCGAAGAATCCAACGCGCTATGGTAGTTAACAGTAAAATAATTCGTGTGTTCTTTTGTTACTTCGTGACTGGTATAACTGAACAAAATCATCTATACAGTCATTAATTTAGCAATAACATGGACGGTAGAGGTTAAAACGATCAACCTGTTCTAACCTTGTATCAGAGAACTTGATTGTTAGAGACTTATATGATTTGGTCGCGGTATTTCTAACTCAGTCGATAGAGCACTTCTTACATTGAATTAATGTAACCCAACCAAATTGCCTAGGTCTTTATTTTCTGGATTTATTTGCCTGTGTGTTATAATTTTTTTTTCTTATAGCATACTTAAAACTCCCAGAGGTAACTTTTGCAATTCAGTACCCAGATTCAAATTTCAATACAACTTTCATACAGCTTTGATTACGTGAAGCTTTGAATATTGCGTAGACATTTTATGAGAATACAGTTTTCTATAGTTTCATAACGAGACGAGACTGGAGCTCGCAAATCAAATATTCGGATTCGATCGAAAGTTGCCGTCACTGTAAGAGTAGGACGGCTGCCATCAAGTCCAAGGATTTCAATGTGCCGCTTAAAAGTAGGGTTCCTGTATCGGAGCTTCGTTCGTCAGTTCTGCGGGCAAAAGCAATATTGCAAAGGAATTGCTCTGCATTTCACTTTAGTACATTTTGTTAAAAAAAAATTTTGATGAAGTAGTTACCTCAAATTAATTTAAATTAATTTTGGAGTAACTATTTTATCAATTTCTTTCTATTTTTTAACATAATGTACCAAATCAATTGCGGAGTAATTCGTTTGCAATTTTGCTTTTGCGACCGTTTTAGGCCCGCTGGGGTTACCTGTGTCTAATCCCCATTTGCCGTGAGGGCCACTCCGATAACAACCAAGGGAAACATCTAGTTCGGTTTGTAATGACTCAAGTCCTGTAGGACTCTATATTGTATGCTAAGAACTACGTTTAAAATATAGATAGACTAGAATAGTTCCGCTTATTATTATTGGGCTACGAACGTTATAATCTGATGTATATAGTTACCAATGGCATGTGTTTTATGATCATAATAATAATAACAACAAATTACAGGTTAAGTCTAACTTTACTTTAAATTAATTACTTACATAAATTATTCCTTAGCCTAGAGTTTTGAAACTTGTTTAGTTAGAAAAATTGTTTACAGTTTGACTTGTGACGTAAGGCTCTAATGATTATTATTTAGTTCTTAATGATAAGCTGTCCTTTTCTATTCCTGACAGAAAAATACAACGTGAAACCTTTAAATAGAGATGGAGTAGTTACTAGTTTATTGGATGCGACGAGGACGAATTAAGTGTTGTTTTCGTTACCTACTAAAGATAATTCTTACGAGTGCTCTCATTTCGTTATCACGCGCGGTGAACGCGGTCGTATCGATTAAGAATGGAGATTGTGCCTCATAAAATAAGTAAATTACGAAATATCACTCACGAAACACGAATCATAATTCACGAGTACGTAAAAGGGCTTAAGTATTTGAGGCCTGTCGGCTTGTTTGAATGTGTATTCAAACTACTTGACGAGGGTATTGACAAACGTAGCGTAAAATACTAAATCGGAAACTCGTTCTCAGCTGTGTGGGCTGTCTTGCGCTTTTGCTTTCTCTCTCGTGGGCGCGCGTAGCGTAGTTTTGGAGTGCGTACATCTCATTCACCGAAAATAACCAATGTTTACTCGGCCGGTCACCACAGATCGATGCAAGGGACACGATAACAACTGTTTACCTGGCGATTACCGTTCAAGGCGAGCGATAAGTGATGGACTCACCCCCGCGCAGGTAAATCTAGACGTTAAAAACTACACCGTACAGGAGTTTTTCCCCTGTACAAATGAGACACTCGAAAACTCGCGGTGACATTGAAAGTTACGCAAGTTTATATCCGTCGGACTATACCGAACATCGCAGACACCGGAACGCGTCTGAGATCCCTTACCTCTGTCGCTCGAACATATCCTGCGAGAGCCACACAAGTCAGCCATAAGTATATGCTAAACTGCATCACACCAGATCTCGGGGCCCGCCGACACTGATAACACCACACACAAACAGATCACAATACGATTAGTCGTATGTAATAACACTGACACCATGCACACGGCCACAAAAACTATAAGAACGACATGCGCCGTCGTTGGGAGTCGCTAGTAAACTGAGGGCCGCTTTGAGCTCGCTTCACTATATTCGGGCGTGCTCGCGACTCGCGCCAACTTCATTGATGTGGGCTTTCTTCCCTCGCTCGGTCGTCGCCCGCGGCCCGACCCGATGGTCGATGAAAATCTATTTGGCGTCACGCATCCAGATTTATTACGTGGCCACCAAATAATCGAGAACCTTTGATAGTAGAACACATTTCACCTTTCGTGTACGCGTGGCCAGGGGAAACGTTTCTTCCTGAGTCTAATTTCGTCTGGAACAGAAATATCTTCGGTCGGGGCGGCGACCGAAAACTGCATTTGCAATGGTTTAAATTGGTATAGGATGCCGCTTTGAGCAGTACGAGATACGTCTGATAGTTGGTATCAAAGAAGTTGTATTCTCTTTGTAGTCAGCATCTAAAGATTGTCTACTTTACAATCTGGCCTTACAAGTAACATATCACAGGACAGGCTGTAATATCGTCTGTAAACCTAGGTACCACTTATATAAATGTAATATATAAGTTCCAACTGCTGCACTTAGAAACGAACATAAATTACTTACATGTAATTAAATGAAAAATTTAGAGCGTTCGTAGCCTAATGGGTAGGACCTTCGGTTTGCACTCGAGAGGATGCAGGTTCAAACCCCGATGAAACATTTTCTGATCTCAAATACATACTACGGATGCTTATTGCTGTGGGAGAGCCATGCTTCGGCACGAATTGGCCGGCTCGACCGGAGTGATACCACGGCCTCACAGAAAACTAGCGTGAAACGGCATTGTGTTTCGTTCATTGAGTGAGTTTACCGTTGGCCCAATTATTCCCATTCCCTCATAAAGGCCGGCAACGCACTTGCGACTCTTCGGATGTCACAAGTGTCTAATGGAGACGGCAGCTGCTTTCCATCAGGTAACCCGTCTGCTCGCTTGCCCCCTAATTATCATAAAAAATGAAGATTTTAAGCCCCATAATGATCTATATATTCCTTCACTCAATTAAAGTTTAATCAACATTAATAACAGCCATTAAGTATAGTTATAGCCTGTAACTATAATAACTGACGAGTGAATTAGCAATATGTTATTCGTGCTGAATGATGATACTGTGGTCTGTGAAGTCAGCGGTTATGGGGTTATACACGGCGGGAACAAACATCACGTAAAAGTGCACTTTGATGCAATCCAAATTGCACCCTCAGTTCATGGCAGACGATTGAAAATAGCTATACTCGATGGACACCGTTTACAACATTAATATCTGAGATGCACCCTCAATTCAATCTTACGCCATTAACTGAGGGTGCAATTTGGAGTGCATCAAGGTCATGTTTGACATCAAGGTTTGTCAAACACGACCATTTACAACATT
>JAOTAV010000404.1:0-10576 GCA_026546445.1 Cyclargus thomasi | reverse complement strand
AGGGAGCCCGAGGGACGTGCTAAAGCTGTCTTGGGACCCGCAACGAAATTAATCAGAAGAAAATAGGAGGAATAGGATTCTCATATAGCTTCATAATTATAGTATTTTTCATTACTTTCATTAATTTTTATAATTAATGAATTCATAAGTCTATACAACATCTATCGTCATCAATTTACCTAACCTACAAGATCACAGTCTATAAAGGCAAACCAGCAAAAACTGTTCCTGCAGCAATATTCGGAAAACCTCTTTATTTTTGCGTCATTCCACGGAAAATTACGAGGAATTCGTTCGGCATGAGCCGTTTGCCCTCTTTATTAAAACGTTCCACTTCCACTGAAATTCCAGATGGAGCGATTCCGAACGAAATTATTAGAATTTTATACCGACGCTTGCCAAACATAACAGCAGTATACGCTAGCTGGGCGCAGGTAGACTCTACATTAAATATAGAGCATTCGATTTAGGGTAATACGTACAAAATGCTAAACCTTTATATAGTAAAATGAGTATCGTGTACTTAGATACTTATGTTTATCATTTCTTTAGTTTATCATTTCTTTACTGGATTGCGTTGCTTTTGCTGCATTCTGAACACAATAATTATGAATATTTAAAAGTAGTCTCATTAATTCCCTCTATCTTAATAACTGACAATGAAGCAATTTTTGAAGTGAGACAACTCAAATATAGAGCAAAGAACTTACGGGTCAGGAAAGTCATCTAGGGCGCCGTCTAGAGAATCGTCGTAGTAATATTTGGGCAGGGATAGGTCCATTGTGCACACACACTCGCATCACAAACATAACAAGTAACATCACAACACCTCAACTACACACAAACTGTCTTCGGGATCTCATGTGGATCAGTATTCGCGTGATATTTTCGGGGTGCGTGTGATCCTCCATAGTTCGGTTGCGACTGTGGCTACCTGCCCTCCCCACCCCGGCGCACCCCTGCAGGTAGTCGAGGGTCGCGCTGAACCCCTCGCGCCGATTGTTCCGCTAACAAAAGAAATGCGTACGCGCAGTTACGCGGAATTATGGCTTACCTAACAACGAATACTTCTCAGTCTTATTTTGGAACGAGCAAGAGTTTTGTAACAACATTCAGCTGAGTAGAGTCCCGCCGAAATGTATAATGTCATTCAACCGGACAAAAACCCTTTTCACTAAATAATGTAAGAAACCGAGTTAAATTATAACCTAGTGCCTCAAATCGCACATTATTTAACTAGAATGATAGAATAGATAAAATATTTTGCGTACAATATGCATTTTCGACATTCAAAAGCTGAACCTAAAGTTATTAATTTTGCTGCTCCCCGAAAACATGTTATCGACGCCATGTTTTTTTCAATTGTCTGATACGGTTATCACATAACCACAACCATTGATAGTACAAGTTATCGGCGGCGATAACCACAAGCTTAACATTGTTTATATAATATTTACGTCGCGAGCCGCCGATTAACGAAAGCCGGGGTTATTTGGCCACAAGCGATGTTGTGGACAACACACCTAACTGGAATTTAGTGTTACAAATAAGGTAAACAAGACAAATCGGGACGCAGAAAACAAAACCTAGCTCGCCAATGTAACCTTTAACGTTAAGCATACGAAAAAATAATCAGAAAAATATGCAGACATCAACTTACGCTCGAAACGGTATCCACCCAGGTTTGTGGCAATAAAACCCGAGAAAGAAGACCTGCGGTCGACAGATTACGTGGTGTATCGTCGAGAGGAACATCAGCTACACACCGGTGCACCATGTGCGAACACTGACCGACGTCTGATAGCCTAATCCCCGTATCAAAGTGTTTGTTCTTATTGTTCGATTGCATTCGTGACTAATAAATCTGATATCGGGACCTTAATTTGGACAAATTAAGGTCTTGTCACAATGAGGAACCTTTGCCCACCTGTATTGGTTGTACAGGTGTTGGTTCATGGTGGAAATTAATTTTCAATCTTAATGGAACATTATTTTTCATGTACTAATTCCACTAAATTCACTTAAATTTTACAAATTTATAACAAATACAGGACCGGTTACGACGAAGTATAATAATAATCACCTCACCACACCACAGTATTTTTCTAAGTTTAAATTAATTCTAAATTCTTCAATAGACTTTTTCTCTATTTTCCTTCTTGATATGAAAGAGGGTAGTTGCCTGATACAGGCCTAGCCTACTAGGTAGCTACCATCAATATATTTTTACTGTAATTTTCACTGTAATAAAGATTATTATTATTATTTATATTAAAAATACCAGTGAAATATTTGTCAACAAATAAACAACCGAAAGTATTACCATCAGAAGCCTTTACCGGTAAAGTAACGTTATTAATAGATCCACTATTAGCTTATTGTAACGGTTAGGTAGAACATCGCTTTGAAAAACTTCACAATTATCCAACACAAGTTACACCTTTGTTGTGGAGAACAATACATGGTGAACAGTGAAAGTCTAATGTTTATTTATTTAACTGTAAACTGTCATAAAGTACTTCGTATTGTTATTACATTTTGAGATTACTACAGGACTTAATCCCTACCAGGTGCACTAAAATACAAGGATTTCGAAAAGCGTAAACATATTTTGCAACAACTATGCTCTAAATACCTAAGTAGGCCCTAAGCTGTTTACATAGAAACGGTTAAATTACAATACTAAATAAATCTAAGACAGGGAACAACAAGAGTTAAGGCAGTGCTGTTTAGTTGTAGTATTAAGCAATTCAGGATTTAGATAGAAAACTTATCGTTCCGTAAGGCAAAGGCAAGTGATAATACTTTTAAAGGTTAGGCTGATTTCAGTATTACGCCGGCCGCACGCGTACAGTCGGCGCTGATGACTTGAGATGAATAAAATTCTATGTAGCGTTTTTGAGTAACTCGTAGCGGTCTGCGCTTGTAATTCATACTTTAGACAGCCGATGCTGACTTCACCGGTGCTGACATCGGTTACACTTGGGGTAGCCCGACCAAGCCCTTCATCTTCTCATTGCTCATCATTTTCTCTGCCCGTACAAAATGTTAAATGGTGGTAAGTGGTACCTTTAGCGTGTAGTGTGTGGGAGCGGCGTGGTGCGCGCACGTTGGCAGACAGCAGCACGCGGGCCCGACACGCATCGCACGCGCGCGTCTCGCCCACCACACAGCGCTCCGCCCCGTGTGTGCTCCACCTCTCCTGAAACAATAACATACCTTTTAGATTGCCTGAAGTGATAACTGCCAATGCATCTTGTATTTATTTTAAGTAAGAAGGTTGTATGGACTTCTTTATTAAAACGACAAACACTACGTCCTACATACAGGGTTGAATCATAACTTTATGATCATTGATCTAATGCCATAAACGATGCATCATGCAAGAAACGCATTTACAACCTAATCCGCTTAATTTAAAAGCCTGTCTCATTTTATAACTGTAGTTAAAACCTTCTTTTAAAACCTTTGGTTTAGAGTTAAAGCTGTAGCCAATAATTGGCCATAAAAAGCATGCGAAATTCGACTTAAATGTAGAGCTTGTGTCTTAGAGACATACTTCGACTTCGGACAACAAAAAAACACCTTTCAATATATTTTTCTTTACACAGTCTAATCACAATTAACGTGATTGTGGTGGAGACAGGCGTTACCTCGTCCCACTTCGTCAGTCCGACATTGACGCCGTCCGACCACGGTACGATTTTACCTACATTTCTACACAGGTCACTCAACCCCGCATATAGGCTAAGGCGAAGTGCAGACGCATCAAGGTTTTTTTTTATATCTAGTCGGCATAATGCTGCGAGTGTGCATCGCATCACGCAATATTGTCACGACGCGTAGTAAAAACATTTTGCGTCTTTGTTTATTAACATTTACAGATGTATATGATATTAATATCTAAGACCACATATTATATATCGCAAACCACCTATTTTTTTCGCATCACATCAGCTCGCGATACTTAATGTGGGTGTTCAGTTAGTCGGTATCGACTTGGTTATCGTAAAAAGTTGTCTTATTTTTAGTAATTTCTACATCAGTAAGCAATTTTATCAACTTTTTATTTATTCAGACTTATCGGAACTGTTTCGTAAATAAATATTTACTTCTATATTTTCCTCCGACCTCACTATAAATTAAAGTGACAAGAATTCATAAAACGCATTTCGGTATCGTGAGCGCTCTTCGGCGTGACGGACTCGGCGACCGGCGCGCACGTCAGTAATTATAACTGTGACACGAAAACGTCGCAACATGAGAATAACCACAACGCTGAAACTTGTTTTTCTAATCCACGCGACATTTTCGCTAAAATGTTCGTCGGAAAATAACGAGATCTGCGTCAAAAGGAAATTTATGTTAGTCTTGATGACAAAATGAATAATTTTATAGGAACGTAGGATTTCTCTTCGAAGACGTTAGATATTACTCTTAAGAAACATTTAGAACATAATATTATGTATGATATTGTCTGTTTGTCCTGAGTGAACATTGTGGTCATCGCGATGGTCACGCTGACGCATTCTGTCCGCTCAGTAACGATGTCGCGTCTTGGAATCTCCCCACAGCGATGTTCGCTGTGGACAGCTAGTATTGACGCATAGTTACTGACTACAGTTGTGTGTTCGCCTGGTGAGTATAACATAGAGAACATAGTAATCATTATGAAACATTACTCACACACTGACAACACACAAAGCACATGCTTAATTACAGCTCATCGAGCATATAACCAATAGAGAAGTAATGTGAGCCATCCGTGTCCGAAACTTATCAGTTTATTACCACTGATAAATTAATCGCCAACCAACTAATGCTCGCACTAGCTGTACGCACAAATAAGAGACCTGTGTATACGTACCCGGATACCCAATCGACAAAGCGACCAATCAGAGCGCAATGGCTATAGGCGGATTTTTTTCGAACAAAAATAATAACATTTCCGCTCTTTTGGTTATATGCTCGATGTTACAGCTTAACATTAAATAAACCAAAATACAAAGAAAGAGAAATCGAAAAAAAAGTTATAATCCGGTCTAACGAAAGCTTTATTTTTTTATAAAACGCGCTAGAATACTACCTTCACAACATTTCACCCTAATAGGAAAAATTTAGTTTAAACCTGAATCACACTTTTCATAAACGTAGAAATCGCAGCATTGCATTATGGCACTTAACTTGAAGTGATAGGGTTGTTTATCGGTACTTCAGAGTTGAGGGCTTAACAGCTTGACTCCGCGCTAGCGTGTCAAGGATGGAAGGGTCCGCAGACTGTTCATAGACCGTCGCCCTCACACTCGACACTTCATGGACTACTATCGGTCTTTATCTATGGTCGCATCTACTGGGAGATGACTTTGCATGAATGTGGTTGCCTACACTGTTGTGTTGTATTGGAATTTAAACACGCATTTGTTGTAATATTACATTTTGTAATTTGTGATATTTTTTAATAAATTGTGTAGTAAAATTGCATGACTGAGTTTCACATTTCTAAACATGTGGTGCGTAAAAAACTTCCTACACAAATTTAGTAAATTAACTATGAACATTTTTAACAGTGTAGTATACCCACGCGAAGGCTCCGCGCGAAGGCTCCGCGCGAAGACGATGACACGCGAGTACCATTATGTTGCGGAAATACTGGCCTCTGGTCGGAGATATACGTCTTTATTTGCCTTTTATCGGAGAGTTGCCAAAGTACTATCGACGATAATGGACGCTTGCACGATGATCGTGCCGAATAACGCTCAACGATCATCGCCGATTATGTACAGCCTGCGTATTGGGAGATGACTTTGTTGCGTTTAAAGAGATAGTGTGAAGTCAGTTTCCTAGGAAGTTTCTCATTTCATAAAATGAGAAACTTCATAGGAAACTGACTCGATCTAACAAGGAATAAAGATGCAGCAGAATTACAGAAGCTGCAGCCCTACAGAAGTCTTGAGCATAGTGTGATTTCGTAGAATTTAGAGTAGGTAATTGGTTTGTGATGATTATATAACCAATTCTACGAAGTTAAATCCTACTTCAAAACGGCAGGACGTGTCTTGACAAACTCAATTTTGATGTGTTAAAAATTCTTTAATTTCCTCTTGTAAAACATTCAGTGTTAACAACACGGAATATTTAACATGAGAATAAAACAGTAAACACCGCACAGCCCCGTGAATAAATTCCCGCAAATCCTATTTGAGCGTTAACTTTGTTTTGTGTTGTAATCCATTTGGACGTCCATACCACTGCGAACCATCACTTTAAAATACATTCGGATATCATTCCGTTTGTAACTAATGGAAAAGCTATCGACTACAATAATGAGGTTTACAGAGTGATACATAAAAATTGATGAGCAAATTATTGGACGCGACTTCACAAGTAGAAAAGTCGATTATTTAGTCATAAAATGTTAAAATTATCTGCGTATGACCGATGATTGACCATGAAGCCGTTTGTAGACCTAAAACAGTTCTGTTCTTAAGAAGCCTCTTTAATACTAATCATGCTTTATCATCCATACCATCTACTATGGCTAGTATACGTCCACTATACAGTTGAATATACCCTCACAGACTACAGATGGTCAGTTTATCTTAAATACCTCTTGCAAGAACTTTCCAAGTACGATCATAAGAGTTGATACTAGATAACATCCCTACCATAAGGAAAGTAGTGAGGGCATCAAAGCCTTGGCGCACAAGGCCGACTTCCCCGCTCGAGGTCGGTAGGTACTCGGGAGGGCGTAATTTCGACTCCCACGTGCAGGAAAAGGTTAGACCCCCGAGGACTAAAGAACACATTTCCTAAAGCTTTGACGTTAAATTAAGACAAATATCTTTGTTATTTTTCGTGGAGGCGGTGGTATGCTATTTAAAATGTACTCTCGACTAAGCTAGAAAATTACATTTAGGATGAAGCCAAAACGAGCGTAAATTTGTAAATCTTGAGTCGCATAATTTCGGACGCATAAATTATTATTATAGTTTAAAAACATATATTAAAAATACAATAAACATACATTTTATAAAGTACTAGCTGACCCAAAAAAAATATTAAAAGGGTTGTTAACCCTTAACATTTTGGGGGATGAAAAATAGATGTTGTCCGATTCTCATAGATACCGCATAAACACAAAAAATTTCATCAAAATCGGTCAAACCGTTTCGGAGAAGTATGGCAACGAAAACTGTGACACGAGAATTTTATATATTAGATAATAAACATACGTTTATAAAACTCCTGTAGACAAAGTTACAAACTTCTATGAAATCGAATACAGAATTCCTGTTAGCTGAAATTCTAAGACACAGGACTCACAAAATTACGCTCCTTTGGCTTTACCCGTAAAAACGGCGACAGCCGAATAACAAAAATATGAAAGCGTACACAAGCGACTTATAATAAGAACATTAATCATCAGAAATCGCTGTTAGCTACCAAATCCCTACTCTCTGTGCTTTTTAAATTCAGACGGGGAAAGGAGATTCGCTCCTTGCTCACATGTTACACATCTGCAAAGCATCCCACGCCGCGGATGTCTGGGTTTTTTCACTTGATACAGGAGAACGTGGCGGTTACACATTTACATCCTGATTAATGATTATATATATTTTTTATGATATTTAAATGGCAAGCTGCTCGCATGGGTTTTACGGGTTACCTGATGGAAAGCAACTGCCGTCGCTCATGGACACTCGTAACATCCGAAGAGTCGCAAGTTCGTTGCCGGCCTTTATGGGGGAATAGGGATAAAGGGGGATTAGGGAAGTTGGGCCACCGGTAAACTCACTTACTGAACGAAACAAAACACAATGCCGTTTCACGCCAGTTTCCTGTGAGGCCGTGGTATCACTCCGGTCGAGCCGGCCCATTCGTGCCGAAACATGGATCTCCCGCGGCAGTGAGTATCCGTATTATGTACTTTGAGATCGGAAAATGTCTCATTGGTACACGCTTCCACCGGGGTTCGAACCTGCATCCTCTCGAGTGCGAACCAAAGGTTACCACTTGCCCAATAGGCCACAGACGCTCTTAAGTAATTTTACTATTATAGGTCCTAAAAAAATAAAATCAGCTTATGTTTAAACCAAGTATCTGCGTTTTGATATTCAAAAAAAAATTTAAAATATCCCCGACAACTTGACAGCTTCTGGCTGTAGGAACCACTACTCAACATCAATGTTTGCAGTTACTGCAAGTAAGCTGGTAACTGACAAGTTGTCTCACGGAAGTGATTAGAATACCAGTTTCCATAAACCAATGATACCCAGACGGAGATATTCTAGGACGTAGACGTTATCGTAATTAATGGAAATATCCGTACAAATATGTGGACTTATGTGACGTTATCTGTAAGGAAACTTACGTGCATTCCTTTATGGACAAACTGGAGATAAAAATGTGGTTAGCATGGAAAACGTATTATTTTCAGACGGTCCATGTCCCATGTATAAAAAACAGCTACAAAAATTTCAAAGAAGTTGAAGCGACACCTAACAAGTAGTTAGGTGTCGCTTACCAGGCTCTAAGGAAGGTACAAACCTACTTTTGCAATGATTTAAAATTCCCTTCTACTATCTTGCTCATTTATTCTCGATTTTACATCATCATGTCTTCACGATGATAACCTGAGTTAAACGAAACAAATCTTCTGTAACAAACGTAATTTCTCCAATAAAGGCCTGTCTATATCCAAGCACAGCGTCCGTACGTTGTTACGTCCATGGTCTCCTGCGGCGCCGTCCCGCACCCGGCGCTTGAATCTGACACATCTGACAACCTCTGCTAATGGCGGTATTGTTTACAGCATTACATAAAGGCTACGAGATGTTTATCGCATTATATAAAAGGTAAAGAGAGAAAGGTATTGTTTTGACGTATCAACCACAATATACTTCGATTTAAACGATACGCGACTGTTATTGTATTTTCCATTAAACATTTTCTATGACTTGTTTGCGAGCATAATCATCACCAATAATCTTGTGTTCGTTTAAGCAGACTATAATGTACATTCCACGCTGCATTCATGAATGACTAGTTGCAGAGTCAATTTCTTCTTTTTGCACATCTAAGTTTATCAGTCATTATGCAGAACAGTGGCACGAGCAGGAGCATTCGATAGACGTCTGATTGTTATATACATTTTTTAGCTTACGAATACTCTAGATTCTAGAAACTACACTCATGCTCCCCAATCTCGATCTAACCGTGATTAAAAAATCTTGGTGCTTTTTTTTTTGTGAGACCGTTAAACCCGTAATCGATTTAGAACCGTGGCACTTGTACAAGTTCTATGAATAGTGGAGGCCGCTCTATTGTACTTTGGCCGTACGCTCCGCACTCCTACACGAGCAGGGGTAGAAATTCAACTTCCCGCTTCTGAGAGTACAAAATCTTTGTAAACTTGCGCCAATCACAGTTACAAGTTGAAAATGTGTTTTAATAAGATCTTCTTAATAAAGTTTTCGATCAAGGAAGATAGCAATAACCTAAGGGTATATCCCAGACTGGTGTAAGCGGGCCTCAATATTGCTTTAAAAGATACATGTTTCTAGTTCTTCATTGAAGGCATATCACGTGTAAGGCATGCGCAACCTTCGAGATTTAATCAGTGATCCAAGGGACGCGAAATAACCGTCCACTGTCCTCAGCAAAATTATTCAAAAGAATTTAGGAGCAGGAAATATCGTATTTGATCCACTGTTTGCCAAATTTTTCCATGCATCATCGATTCATTAATAAAACATACATCACTTCCACATAAACTAGTCCGCCTCTGCCCAGTGCCCGAATTCGTCTTAAAAAGTCAAACGTCTATCGTCTTAGAAGTATAGACGGTTATCGTATATCCAATCTGACTCATACACTGCAAAGACATCAAGATGTTACTTCTCCGCGACTACCATACACAGGGGGGGGGGGACGTTAGGGCAAACGTCCAAAAACGGTCAAGCAGTTACATTCGACCGAAAATAAAGTTTCGTGGGCAGACCGTGAGTCAACTGCATGCCGTACAAAAGTGGCTGGTACGTCGATATACCATATGTGAACATCGCGATATTCATATTCATTATGGTTGTCACGAGACACGAAACTGAATGTAATGTGATATTTTCTACGAAAAGTTCGCTTTGTGAATAGTGTTGTGTGGTTTGGACTATATAATATATGCTGCCTACGTTTAAGACCACAGAGTAAAAAAACAACACATACCCACATAATAATATGAAGACATAAGTGGAAGAAGCGGATGACTAACATTTTACAACTTTCGAGTAATTACTACTTTTTTCCTATAAAATTGGAACAAATCTTGTAAATTTCCTATTCCATTATCTACTTAGTGCATCAAGCTATACATCAATACATCAAATCCACACTATTTTGATTTCTGTCCTGATGAGTCCTAAAGCGTCCATTTACGCTTAAAAAAAATAATTAATGTTAGTTACCCGGTTCTTCCACTTACGT
Organism: Cyclargus thomasi; assembly: GCA_026546445.1. Taxonomy (NCBI): domain Eukaryota; kingdom Metazoa; phylum Arthropoda; class Insecta; order Lepidoptera; family Lycaenidae; genus Cyclargus; species Cyclargus thomasi. The sequence goes on along the minus strand of JAOTAV010000404.1, from coordinate 97 downwards.
CTTCATGTGTCAACTGTTCATGTTATACAGGGTGTAAATATACCGCTCCCACTAACTTCGGGATATGATTATACTACACTTTCTCATTACAAAAATG
>JAOTAV010000403.1:0-10578 GCA_026546445.1 Cyclargus thomasi | reverse complement strand
GTCACGTGACACTAAATACGTGAAGTTTGACGTTCCCTAATGTCACTAACATGTTTAAAATCCATTTATAGACAACCAAACTAGTATTAATTCAGTTATTATTCTTATAAGACATTGTAATACGAAAAAAGAACACGGCAAGTGTTGGCCGTATATTGAATTGCCTGGAACCATGCAGGTTTGTAATGGTCATAATAACCCCCGATGACCACATAGAATAAGGATTTTTGTTTTTCTAAAAACGGTTACATGATTAACTGTGGGACAGGAACCGCGCTCGTTTCATTTTCAAGGTCAAACTATAAAAATCATGCCTGTATTTGTTACTACAGTACAACAGGTGTACACTGTATAAAATGGGGAAAATTGAAAGCCAGCTGGTTGACGGACCTACGTTATTTGGTCGGAATATGGCAATCCCATGTAATTGTCGTGATCTGTCGACTGGGTTTCATATAACGCGACCAAATTACTTAGATCTACGATCTGTATCTGTTTCAACTTCTCTGATTGTACATTTATGTTTTATTTGGAATGGAACTTACCATCAGTAAACATTCCAGGGTTGCGTGCAGGCAAAGGAACGTTATAATAAACTATAGAAAAAGGTTAACTCTCCAAGGTGTAAGAGGTATGTTATAGAATGAGGGCAAAAATCAGGTTTTGGTACATGTTAATAAATATAAAAATTCCAAGTTGTAGGAATTTAACGTTTGAAATTAGACAAAAAAAGGACTTAGTAAAAACGTTAAAACTAAAGCTGAAAACAAATTATCGGACGCGACTTACGGACGCGGCTTACAGCCCCTACAGACACGTCCGCGACTAACGTCTAGTAGTTTGCACACCTCGATATGCAATTATTATAGAGATACCTATAAGTCACGGCTGTCAGCCGCGTCCGTAAGTCGCGTCCGATATGTTTATTTTCGGCAATGGGAAATCTATTCTATACTAACCTTCTTTGTTTTTACTCTTCTTTTTGTTTTCCTTGTCCTGAAATACAAAATTTTATTTTTTTTAATTGTCATCACAAAAAACCATAAAGCATGTTTTACATTGTTTACCTTATTTCTAGGTTTATTACTAAAGCAAGCATCGGCATAAACGATATACGCCATAGTATAGTAGAATGGGGGATATTGAAAGAGTTGATGAACCTACGTCATTTGGTCGGAATATGACAATTCCTTGTGAGTCGTGATCCGTCGGCCGAGTTTGACATAACCCGACCAAACTACTTAGATCCACGATCTGTATCTGTTTCAACTTCTCTGATTGTACATTCATGATTGTTGCATTATTACCTTGCCGTTATGTAGGGCGTCTTCGTGGTCGGCGTCGTGGGCGTGGTCGCGCGCCGCCCCGCCCCCCGCCGGCATCACCGTCCGCGACTTGGGCTTGCGCCAGCCCTGAAATGTAACGATATGGAGTTAATTTTATGTCTAACATTTATGCTAATATTATAAATGCAAAAATGTCTCTGTCTGTCGGCCTGTCTGTTACCTCTTCACGCCCAAACCGATGAACCGACTCTGATGAAATTTGCGATGGAGATACGTTGAGTCTCGGGAAAGGACATAAGAGATTTTTTGTCCCAGAAAAATGTACAGTTTCTGCGCGATAAACGATTTTAGCACAACAGAGATGCGGTATATCATATCATGATATTCATGAAGTTAAGCAGTTTTTTTTGTTACTTTGTTGTATGAGGTATCACAATAACGTAAAAGATTTCATAACTTGCACGGAGGTAGTTTTGACAAATTTCCCAATAAAAATTGCTTCAAATGGATCTCTTTAAATATTTTTTATTGTGTGCTTCTTGCTGGGTTTTCCTAGTTATGCGTGTGAAATTTAAAATTCCTATTAAATCTTTTACCATCCTTTTGAAGAAAGGTTTATAGTAGAAAAATGAAAGATGTGTTTACGACATAAGAATGACAAATTTAAGGTGCTGAATGAAACAGTAAAATGAGTAATAGATATTGCCTTTTCGCTCGAGATTGGCGGTATTATTGTCAACAACAAAGTGACAATACCACACTTTGTTGACAATGGTGTTTTGTATGGAAATGACAAATTTATTGACAGAGGGTTATAGAACCCTACCGCCAAATTTGAGCGAATGCATAATAAAGTTAGATTAACTTAAAAACATATACTTAAATGCAATTTGAAAAAAAAAAAACTAATTATTTAATATTCAATTAAAAGTGATTGCGGCCATATTTTGATAGGCAAACCTGTTGTACTCTATTCCACTAACAATTATTACAATTTTTAAAATTTTTGGTTTCATCAAATAAATATATACCTGCAGATTCATACAGCATACAGGATGTTAGTATAAAATGTTTAACTCCTTTGAATAATTTGCAGAATCACTTGAGGGTCGATAAAGTCAAAATAAACTGGACATTTTCAAGAATACAACGTTGAATAAAATTTTTCATCGCTACTTCTTTGTATGTAAAAATGTCATTAAGTATTAAATAACACCTACCTAAAGCCATAAAATGTTATTGATCCTGATAATGTTTTATCTGTGCTACGATACAAGGTAGATAGGCGAGGCAAATATTATTTTCAAAAGAATTTTTCTTAGCACACAGATTTTGTGTGTTTCGCTCAAGATTGACGGTAGGGTTCAATGACCCTCTGTCAAAAAATTTGTCATTTTCATACAAAACGCGGTTGTCAACAAAGCGTTGTTTGTAAGAGCCAAACACATACATAATGATATACACAAGTTCGCATTCTACTTATGGACGGAAGTGTGGATGGTTTTGCTACTGTACTGTTGGACTTCTAGGTGAAGCAGTTTATATTGACCCATTTCGCCTTAATTTAGTTAAGTTAAGTTTAGTTATTTTTGACGTTTGAACGGTAAAATCGAGTTAAGTTGTAAGTTGTCAATCAAGTTGACTTTAATAAAACGCGATCCTATTTTTCGGCGAGTTAAGTGCGAAGTGCTACCCCTTTTGCGTTTCCCGCACCCCGCCAACTTAACTCACCAGCGTGTAGACGATTGGGTTTAGTACAATTCATATTATATTATTTAATGTATCAAAAAAATTTAATCACGTAATACTAAAATTATAAATGGGAAAGTGTGTTTGTTGGTTGACCTTACTTCACACCTTAACGAAGCAATTAATCGACTTGATTTTTGACATAGATATAGTTGAAACGATGCAGAGTAACAAATGCTACTTTTTGTCTTGGAAAACATCATGCTTCTGAGCCTTTTAGAATAGTCGCATTTTTAGGCGATTTTTTAATTATATGCGAGCGAAACCGCGGGAACAAGGTAACCAATGTTTACATTTTCCTTATTTAAAAGCAGACTAGCGAGCAACAAGTAATACCTAATTAAAATACATCCAACCTTTTTGCATTGTTTCTCTTCGTGAACATTCGAGCGAACAATTATGAAGCTATTCACATTTAAGTCACTTCGTCCCGAGACGGTTCCTTCCGCTTCTGTTCGTCCTTCACTGTAGTTAGCCTCATTAACATTATTATTTACACTATAAACGTCATTATTATTTACATTATCACATTTATCAAGTTCAATGGAATCGTTTTCACTTTCAGCTAATTCAGTGTTTATATCTACTGATATTACACTATTCACAGCACTAGAATAACTGACTAATTCATTTCCCACACATGTCTCCGATTCACATAATCTGTCACCACATTCAACATTCACTTGCAATTTCTTGTCTACTTCTTCATTAAAATCATCAATGTTCTTTTCCACTTCCATGTTTCCTACGTTCTTATCTTCATTTGATGTAGTCACATTGATATTTTTTACAATTCCCATATCACCGTCAGAACATTGTGTATCGTCTATGTCTTCATTTCCTTGCATTTTTTCGTGTATTTCTTTATTTGTGTGTTTATCTTCGTCCACCGACTATATACTGAGCATGATACCAGCTGACGTGTGATACGTTATCGTGCGCTGTTATGACTGGCTCGCCCACAATAACACGATTCAAGCGGCATAGAGTAGATAAGGAACGTGTTGTTACGGATTCGACTTTACATCACGTCGGTCGCACACACGTGTTCCGTTTAAATTAAAAATCAACAATTAAAATCGTAATTGCGAAGTATTTTTTTTTATGTTTTGTTTTTTTATTAAAAAAAATAAAATAGGGTATTCTATAGGCTTTTTGCCCATATCCTTTGTTTGTTATTCTTATGTTAGGTTTTTTGTACCTAGGATCTCATCCAAACTTCTTATTCAACTCATACAACATTATTGTTAATGTCAGTCCATCACGCTTTAGACTTTTATGTATATAATAATGAAGTATATATAATATAATATATACTTAATTATTATATACATAAAAGTTATGTTTTGGTTCGCAATTGAGAAATCTTAATCATTATTAATATTATGTTGTTACGTAACTCTTCAGTATCGTGAAATGTTCTAACCATATTCATTATAGATAAACAAAAAAAAATAACATTTTAAAATGCATTCGTTATTAACTAATTATTTACAACCTTTATGGTTGAATATAGTTATTACATCACACTATTTATTGTCCAAGATCACAAAATATAAACTATTTAAATTCCGTGGTCACTGAATCTTTAATTTAGTTCCATAATATTCAATTTTCTCTGAGAGACACACACGCCGTATGTACAAAACTCGTATACATTCTATGACGTATACACACTAAGAGAGCAAGGTCGGTCGGTCGGGCAGATCGTAAATGATTACATTACCTAATAGCTCAAACGTACCACGTTAGTGATTCATACGTTTGTACCATCGCTAATATCACCAGCTATCGCCCGCAGCTTTGCTCGCGTGGAATTCAAATTCGGCAAAAATGCGATTTTTTGGAAATTGATGCTTCGGGACCATCCATAAAGTACGTAACACAAATTTAGCGATTTTTAGACTCCCATTACCTACCTTATCACAAGTAGTCACCTGCAAACCTTCATAAAGAAAGTGTGTTCCCTCGTAAAAGACCGACAAAGCCACAAAAGTGACATTTATCTGACCCCCCCAATCCCCTATTCCTATAGATGACATAAATTTCCAATTTTACAACTGAAAATTGTAACTCACTCCAATTGTTCAAACTTCGACATTAAATTTATAAAATTTGTAATGTGATGTCACAAAACTAAGGAATAGCGGGCCCCTACCCCCTGACCCACCATGTCACATTTGGTCTTTCCCCTCCCCTCCTCCCCTAGCGTGTGACGTACTTTTTGGATGGTCCCTTTCCTAAGATCAAAAGTATCATCTATAAAATTATATGTCAAAAATCAGGTCGATTGGTTGCTTTGCGAAATGAATTTGTTTTTTTAATAGCAAGCGTTTATAGTCCCTGCTAATGCAAGGAATATAAATGCCTACGTTTACATTATATTCTAAATACAAATATAGAAATGCATTTCAAGGTATATTACAAAACGATTACAGGAAAAAACCCACCAGCTGCATTGCCGTATACGCCTCAAATATTGAGTAAACTGGCCTTCTAATAGTTAGCCGTTAATAAACCATTCCTAACAAGTTTTTTTACGCGAATGGAGGCAAAAAAGGAACACTCGGCAGTCGACGGCATACAAATTGTCACTTTTTAATGACATGCGACCATTTGACATCTTAATAGCTGTGTTTTCTCTTTATTATTATTATACCCTACTCGACCTAAATAAGCAGAAACATATTTTTGGAACCTCACAATTTGGACTTCAAATAACATAAAAAAAATGCTATTTTCTTTTTTTATATTATAATGTACCCAGTGTCGCCCGGGCTATCAAGACAAATCTAACGACACCTCAAAAATTAAATTCTGTCAAGTCGCTCGGGCTCTAGCAGGGAATATAGAAATCCAGATACATACATTCGAAAAACACAACCCTCCTTTTGGAGCAGTCGGGTAAAAATAGGAAAAACTGAGTCTATAAAGACGCAATGTAAAAAAAAACATTTATTCATTATTCTAATAAATAGTCTTAAATAACAAGGTTGGTTAAACCGGTTTGGGTCACTTAATTAATTGTACGTTAAGTGATAATTATTGATCATATTTTTAACAATAATTCTTTATTTAAGTTATTTACAAGGTTCCCAGGTTTTTCTGTCATGTGGCGTTTTCAATCGTCAAGGTCACGGTTATAATTGAATTGACATAGTCCGACCAAATGATGTAAAATATGTCACACAAATTTCCCGCCCCTCCCCCTTGTCACAGGTCACATTTCACGCCTTATCGATCCCTCCCACCCCCTCTCCACGTGTGATGTACAATAAGGGAAGCTAAAACAGAGCCAGATTGCGGATCCAGGTAAATTGGTCACGTTTTGTCAAAACAACCGACAGAACACGAGTTACACGGAATTGGCATATTGTGACCAAATGACGTAGGTCCGTTAACAGGCTCTGTTTCAATTTCCTCTATGGTACATTGTGGATGGCCTTCTTCAGTACATTCAGTGCGCATATACTTAAAAGCTTACCTTGTCATCGAAGAATCCTTGATCGTCGGTCCTCTGCTGTCCCAGCAGCCTGTCCGTCTCCAGGTCTGTGTCAGCTTCGTCTGGAAAGTCATAATTATACATGGTCCACGTCCATAGTTAAATTCCACTAAATCTGCGCGTCCACTGCGTCGAGATAAGTGAGTGCGGAGCGGACGGACTATTACGAATTCACCCAATCTTGGCGGTAACGGTCATTAACCCGGTGTTCAGCCTTTGTTTTCAATCGCGGTTTGTACAGATATAATAACTGTCATATCTATACAAACTGCGATTGACAACACAGGCTTGTGCTTTACTGTTGACAATCACGGTTTGTATAGAAATGTTAAATTTTTTGACCGAGGGTTAATGACCGCTACCGTTTGAATTGGGCAAAAGCATAATAATAGCTTTGTATTAGTTTTTAGGGTTCCATACCTAAAGGGTGATATCGGAACCCTATTACTGAAATTTCGCCTGTCTGTAGGCTGTATCTCCAGCACAGTAATAGCAAGAGTAAAAATTAAAAAAAAATATGTACTTCTGTTGCTGCTATAACAACAAATACTAAAGCAAAAAAAAGAGTTTAAAGTAGGCTCTGATACAACAATAAACGTGTTTTTGGCAATTTCTTCCTTTTTGATACTAGATGGCGCTGCAGAACGTCTGCATCGCGCTATCTTAAGCAAGACACGATCGACTGTTATAACTGTTCAACTTTTGATACATTTTTCAAATGTTTTGCTCTCTAGTGGTACGGAACCCTTCGTGCGCGAGTCGACCTCCCTTTTGGCCGGTTTTCGCGTAGTTTATTTGAATAGTCATAGTGAATGTCAATACCCTCATCGCCACTCGCCGGTTTGATCTCAGCTGATTCTGTGCTCTGCGCTGACGATGGCCTTTTCCTATAAAAAAAATATACGTGACGTTGATGTAACGAAAAATGTACGAACGTGGGACGGATAAGAATACTACCGCCGTCAGCAGGCCGTTGGTTTTTCACAGACCAAAAGTAATAATAAAAAAAGTAGTCTGTGTTCTCTCTTCATCCTTTCAACTAAGTCTAGGCCAAAAATCAAGTAACCTGATTGCTTCGTTTAAGCGTAAACGTGACAGATAAACATACACATCTTCCTATTTATAATATTAGTATGGAAGTATAAATAATAATAATAACTCCCACACTGGTTTCGGTGACGGTGGCCGGTTCTGACAAGACGATCCATGCGCCGTATGGGAATGATGAAACAGAGATAGAGACAGATTGCGGATTTAGGTAAGTTGGTCGGTGATTTCAAATCTAACTGACTTACATGGAATTGGCATATACCGACCAAATGATTTAGGTCCGTCAACTGGTTATGCTTCAATTAAATTTTCAAAAACAAATACAAAGTCGGTCCTGTGCCCGATCTCTCGCCAGTCGTGTCGGTCATCCGTCCCACTCGGTTATGAGAGTAAAGGAAGAGAAAGTACTCTAGTGTACTAGACACACAACCGGGCACTATAGAATTACTCATGCGTAAAAGCCTGGCTGATTTTTAAGTTACGTAATTCATTAGTTAAGAGATTTAGATTTTTTTTTTTTAATTACTATTGTTACAAAGCCGACTTAATCAAATAAAGAATGGCTTTAAAAAAAAAAGTCTGTTTACAATAAAACCGACAACCGTCACCGAAACCAGTGTAGGAGTTATTATGAGTATTGTGTATAGTTATTACTAAAATATATTAAAATTATGTATAGATGTTACCTTGGGTATACGTCGTTGTGTCGCGGCGAATGCGCGTGCGCGTCCGGTCGGTGCGGCGCCGGCGCGGGCGGCGGGGGCGCTGACGCTGAATTAAAAAAAATTCACTTTAATGAGTTCGATTTTGACGAAACTTGCATTGTTCCCTAAATTGATTAACAAAAAAAGAATCACTTCAAAATCACTTGTAGTTCCGGAGATATGTAAGCCCGTAAACATACTTTTTGGCACATTTGCTGAGACGCTAATACGGACGCTTGCAGCTTCTTCGTAACGTTACATATATTTTATGTATTATTTGTTTTTCAAACGAGATACATAACGAAAGAAAAACCGCTAAGATTATATTCTTAACCTTGTTTTCTTTTTGTAATGTGATATTATACTTTATATTGCAAATAAACAATTTATAAATTAATAGGTATAGGTTATGAATCTATATATTAATACGCGAGCGGAAATCTTAGTACCCCTTTTAACGAAAGACGCGTCGATGAAATTTTTCCCAGTTATAGTTGATTTGGAGGAGGAGCGTGGAATACCAATATTTTTTTTAAATATGGTATGGCAACGAGACCTTATGCCAAATTGAAGTCTGTGGTTGAATTGAAAAATATTTATGGTCGAATTTCGACCACAAGGCCTCCTCCTCTCCTCTGGTAATAGTTAAAACATGACAAGTAGTTGCTTAACAAGGCAAAATATAATAATTATAATACTTACCAAGAGGGTCTAGCGAGTGGAGGTCGGCGTCGGTGAGCATGTGTGGGTCTGTATTAGTTCCGCTATCTACAATTTCTTCTATCTGTACAGAGTGATTCTGAAACAAAGTTATAAACAAAGAGTTACTTTGGTTTCCTTAACGAATTTGATGTTATTTTATAAAACTTAAATTATAAAAATACTTGCTGCTTTTTGATTATAACACAAAAATCGTGGTGCTATCAAATAGGTTAATTTTTAGCCAGATTGCGCAAACCCAGCCGACAGATCTCGCCTTACATGGAATTGGCATATTCCGACCATGTTAGGAGTAGGTCATTAAACTGGCAATGAATAAATTTCTTCGATGGTACAAAGCAATAAAATAACTAGGCGAAGATACAAAATTCGATCCAGAGATGGCGTTGTTACATATTTAAAATCTATACCATAGATGACGCCAGTAGTCAAAAGTCTCATTACATCATTCACATTTGAAAAATATTTTGGAATGACTACAATATAGTGTTAAAAGCTTTTTTCATTTGTATATTTCTCTATAGTTTTTATTATTTCATTTATTAATCTTCGTCAATCACGTCACGTCGAACCCACAGAACCGATTTTGATGAAAAATTAGCATTTAACTAAGTCGTCTAATACATCTATGTATTAGACAACTTAGTTAAATGCTAATTTTCAATTAGGGTGAATCCTTCTTAGTGAAATGAAGATACATAAATAAATTTAAAAAAAAACTAGACGACGCACGCGCGATAAACTAATTTTGACGCAACTGAGTAACTCAAACTTCGTTTATCACGCGGTAACAGTACATGTTTCCGGGTTTAAAAAGTATCCTATGTTCTAGGGACTCAAAACATCTCAACCTAGGTACCTCAACAAAATCGGTTCAGAGGTTCAGACGTAAAGAGGTTAAAGATAGACACAAATGCATTTATAATATTAGCAAGTACTTACCAATTGGTTATTATTGTCGGTGTCGGACGCGTGGCCGGAAGACAGTCCATCTTCAACAATTGGCAGACTGGACACGCGGTTCGAGTCTATTTGGACTGTAAAACATTACATTAGTGTAACTAGTGTAGCTTGACCGCAACCGCTACACCTCGCCTTGGTTATGAGCGCGGCGCGACGGGAGAGGGTTACCGTGTTACCAACCACGATACTGTCAACGCTGACGGCAGTAGTGTTTTTAGATCATAAATTATATATTTATTTTATTGTAAAGCTTTCTCTTTCAAATACTTTTTTTTTTGTAACGTGAGGTAGTAACAATAAGCTATAGCGGATCATCCCGACAAGTCATATATTATTTTTTTGTATGAAATAATATGAGGTAAGCTGACACGTTAGCGACACTACACGACACAAAATATGTTATGTGTCAGGACACTTCACATACCCTTAACAACTTACAGCCTTACTTATAAACGTTTATTAAATTTAATACACAGTTAAACAGTCTTTTAAAAAATATCTTATCTTATAAACGGTAATTAGCGCTAAACAACGTTTTAGTGACTTCTTAAATAGTTGTCAAATTAAACAGCGTCAGACCCTTGTTTAAACCCCTAATTACCAA
>JAOTAV010000402.1:0-10578 GCA_026546445.1 Cyclargus thomasi | reverse complement strand
GTCAGGTCTGAAATAAAACCTACGGACACGCTAGTTTGTATAGGATCCGCTACTCTAGGTATAATTTCTCTATGGTAATAGCAAGAGAGTTTAAATTTTTACAGAATATGTATTTTTGTTGCCACCAGCCCTGGATCTTCAATTTTTTAACGCACTTTTGTTACCGACTTAAGTTCGGAGGGTCTTGGGTTCGAAACCCATCGCCTTTTGTTTTTTATCTTTCTTTTATAAAAAAAACTACTTGGAAAGTAGTTTTTTTATAATTTTCAGAAATTTTTATAATTTTTAAAATTTTCAGAAATACGTGTTCCCAATTTTTTGCTCTGTACTGGTACGGAAACCTTCGTACGCGAGTCTAACTCGCACTTGGCCGTATTCCTTTGTTTATATTTCGATTTCCGTGATCGCGCAGCGGCACGTAAAAAGTTAAAACGCACACGGCCGCGTCGACCGTATTAAGGAGATTCCCTGAATTATACATAGACTAGCGGACGCGACTGCGTTGTCCTACCGGTTTGTGGATCTAAACTAACATCATTATCAAACCCCCTTGAATACCTACAAAGGATTTCATCAAAATCGTTCCAGTCATTTGGGATTTTAGTAAAAGAACACACATATTGAGATTTATTGTTTTATTAATTGGTGCCCGCAACTTCGTTGCGCCAAAATTTGTATATCACGCGGGAACCGTACATTTCCCAGAGACGAAAAGTATCCTATATGTTGCACAGACGTAAAATTTCTTTGTCCCTGTTATCACCCTATGGTTGACTGGTAGAAAATGTCCTATGGCATTAAGTATATATATAAAACAAAAAAAGATTTATTTAAATCCGTTCAGTAGTTCCTGAGATTAGCACGTACTAACAGACCGACAGATAAACAGACCTTTTTTTTATATCTATATGTTCTATTACTTTTCCTTAGTACCTCCACATTGATTATTTTGTAAAAATATTAAACGTACAAAAACTGCAATTTTACTGTTTTATTATATGTATAGATGTTGATATAGAAGAAGATAAAAATAGATCGTTTGCAAATTGCTCCTTAAAAGGGTGACCCACCGCCCAACCCCTTACTACGCCACTGCCCGTTGACAAGGTACTACAAACGATTGTGTTGATGCTTGCATGATGATCTTGACGATTATAAACTATCACGCGATGAAAGATCGTTACTGATTATATCGGGCCACCTAACCTAACTTACAGTCGTAAAATGAGCCATACGTGTCCGAAACTTATCAGTGACTTTTCACTGATAAATTACTACTAATGTCTGGTTAATACATGGTATATTTAAGTAGTTAACTAAATTTTAACCTAATTTTGAGAGACTTAACTTGTTACTAAATTTTGTGTTTACATGCAGTTAAGTCAATTAAAAATTTAGTTAACTACTTAATACGTGTAAACTAGACATGACGCTCGTACTAAAACAGTACTGCACCAACAAGTGACTTCGATACTTCTGAAAATATTCGAGGTTTGGTATAATACCCCATAATATCGTGTCGTTCCATCCCGTGGTGTGGAAAAAAAACAGCAAAACATAATAATTTTAAAACATACAGAATCATGATTTTTGTCGGAATTTGTTTTAGAACAAAACTGATAACATTTCCGCTCTATTGGTTATATGCTCGATGTATAGAGTTTACATATGTCTGGTCGGTAGGCGCAAAGTTAAACATATTACCCTCTAAAATTAACTGTAACTATTGACATATTAAATTAAAATTAAACTATTGACAAATTAAATATCTAATAGCAAAATCTCAGAAATAAAATATTTCAGAACATTGCTATTTTAATAACTAAGTCACAAATTAAATTACAAATAAAAATCTTTGGTATAGCCAGATATGAGGTTTGTGACAAAATCTTTAACAACGGGTTATAATGGTTGCTACCGTCTAATAACTGGGCGAACACGCAAGACCGAATAAATATAAATATTGCGATGATTTCCGAAAAAACGCATCTGAACGCCTCGTTTGAAGTGTTTTTATAGTATAGTTTTGCCAATAGTTTTAGTGTTTATTTACCGCAAAGCTCTCAGGAAAAGCGCGCTGGAAATCCTCGCCTTAAGTAACAATTAGATTTTTATTTAGCTACAAAACTAAAAATTAACTGTTAAAATAACAGCTCCTACTTTAACATATTAGTATAAGGTAGATGTTTCACGAATACATGATTAGTGCCGGATAGGCTATCCACAACATATCTGACAGAGCCTATTTTGCCGCTGACAGATAAGTGTCGGATGGTCTATTCACAACTTTTTTGGCAGATGCTGTATGGAGAATCGGTCTAAAAAGTTGTGGATAGATAGATTAAACAGAGAAAATTAAAACAGTACCTCACCCAGGTATTAAAAATAACATGCTTTGGTGGCTAATATATAACAGCATATCAAATTTTGTATTAAGTATAAGACCATCAATTGGTTTCCTTCTAAAAATACTTTTTGGGCAGCAATTTACAAGCAGCTGTTAACTTAAAACTGTTTTAATAACTAAATTTGGGATATCAGAATTTTGTATGTAGAATCAGAAATTAGTGAAAAAGCGAATCAGAGTGGAGGCTATGGTGTGGAGCAAAAGCAAAGACCAGCCAATCGCACAATTATCCAACTAAATGATCAAAATCTACATTCAGTAATAAACAAAACATAACTAATTGGAAATGATATTACAAAAACAATTATTAATTATTAATCTATTTATTTAAATAACTTGGTACATGAATCAATGTTATGACAGTTAAAAACCATCCACTCGAGGATTCAAGAATTTCTCATCTCCTTTCAATTTTCCTTCAGCAATCTGTCTTTCCCTTTCACGTCTGATTGCCTGAAAATATTTAAAAAATATTAATGGACCTTCAAAACATAATACATAGTGTAAACATACATTTAAACATACTTGTACTTAGGAGTTTGGCCATCTTTGGCTGGAGCTTTTAAAGCAGCAAGCACTTTACCAATTACTCAGTATTCAGTAAGCATGCTAAAGGTTGTCAAATGTAAAAAATTTTCACAAAATTCCATTAATTGGTATTTTCTCCAAGATGATTCTATAATCTATTACATTTTTTTGTTTAATCAAGGTTTCAGACATAAGCCCCATATTCATAAAAATATTTAAACAGTGTTTAACTAATCAAGATTTGTTGTCCCTTTCTGTCATGTGATGCTTTCATTATTCCAGAAAGGGACTGCAAATGTTGATTAGTTAAAAACTGTTTAAATATTTTTATGAATTAGGGTTTTAATAGTTAATGTTTTCATTATTTGCCTTGTGCCTGGTTTAGCAGTCCATAATTTTAGCAAAAAAAATAGCATTTTTGGACAAAATACATTTACATTATTTACTCTAGGTCTTAGGTAAATAAATCGTAGGTTTGGGAGAATAACATTAAAAATACTTACCATAAATCTCTTGAATTGCAATGTTTTAGTCTGGCATTCATGAAAATTACTGAATAAATCGGCGCATTTAACTTTTCCGCGATCCAGACCATAAGCTTCAAGGCAGTCCATATAACGCATTTCTTCCTTCTGGCATTCTCCTAACATTTGATGGGACACGATGCCACCAGTGATGTCCGTAAAAGGGGAACGAAAGAACGGCGATAGAGACATCGTTTAACTGAAATAAAAGCAAAGACTTTTTTTAAGAGGTTATAAATTACGTAAACAAATATTTACTGACAACGCATTTATTCTTTTCTATATTAGTGCGGATAAAAAAATTACCTTTTAATTGCAGAATGTATCAAAAAAGTCAAACTAGTCACACGATTTCATCAATTTTGTACGCCAATTTTGTTTTTTCTCGGAAAATCAAAGAAAATTGTTGCGAGTGACACATTTGACACTTGAAACTTCACTTTTGACAGACACACCAAGAAACATTATAGACGTTTCATTTAAAAAAGATGCCGCATGCTATTTGCTGTAGGGTGCATTTTCTAAATTTTAACTAATCGGTAGTAATGTAGGGTATGTATGCTGTAGGGTAATGTAGGTTACATTTACTAAATTTTAACTTAAATCTATACTAGGTGGCGTAACGATAGCAACTCTAGGTTTTCTATTGGTTTCCCACTGATCTGAAATTAGCTACTATTAGTTCCCTACTGAACTGAAACTTCATAATGACAGCGTAAGTCATGTTTCTAAAAAAATTTAAGTGTATTGTCCAGGGTACCTTAAATAACATTATAATAGTTTAATACAAATATGACAATTGTCAAATTGACAATTTTCCTATTATAAGATCAAATATAACAGAATTTTTAGTGTGTGATATATTTGTACTCTTTATTGTATGAAAATAGGGTCGTATTTTCAATGACTGGCTTGCAGTCCCAAGTTAATATAAGATAGTGTCAACCCACTGGCAGTTGACACTTCACAGCTGATTACCTTGACGTTCTAGTTGGTCATAGAACCACAAATAAAGGGTATATATACTAAGACAGATAAGCCACTTAAAACATTTTGACGGTTCGCAAAAAGGAGTTTTGATGCTGAAGCTAGCGCCATCTTTAGATGTCCGACGTCTGGTTTATAGCTATATTATTATTATAGGTTAGGCAAAACGTTTAAATCATATTTATATAAATGTTGTGATATTACTCGTACTGTAACTTTCGGTAAAACAATCATGTTTTGCAATACTAAATGTCCACTTTTCTTGCACTTTATCAACTTTTTTATATATTCACTGCAATCTTAATGTTTTACAAGTCGGTTTCAATAAAATGACACTTGATAATGATTTTAAACTAGAATAAAAGCACGAAAAGTGTACATTTATCATATTTTATACTGTACATCATATTTTAATGCAGAATGTATAATTAAAATAAGACCAATTACATATTTTTGTATACCGTTTGCTAAAAAGTAGCATAATATGAAAATTTTATGGCGCTTTAAAATATTGTTTTATTTGTTTTATAGTGTTGGATATTTATGTTTCAAAGACTCTGTTTTTGTGAAATCTGTAATAAACGTATTAGGTAACTAAACTTAACAAACACACAGTTTTCACAAAAATAAAGTCTTAGAAACATAAAATGTCAGATTTTATGGGATAGGAAGATAGGGATGGGATAAAAATGTCAGATTTTTATGTTTGTGAAAACAAAGACTTTATTTTTGTGAAAACTGTGTGTTTGTTAAGTTTAGTTACCAACACTATAAAACAAATAAAACAATAATTTAAGCCGCATGATATTTTTATAAGGACCTTAATAATAATATAGCTACAGAGTTAACGTGCGACAACTAAAGATTGCGCTAGCTTCTACGTCAGAACTTCATTTTGGAAACCGTCAAAATATTTTAAGTTACCTATCTATCTTAGTATATATACCCCTTATTTATGATGGTATACATACCCTTTATTTGTGGAACACTTATTTTAAACCATTTTCTGCTATAATATTTCTTGAAAAATCATTCTAATAACATTTGCTTAATAAAATGGAACAGTGGATAAGTGAGAATTTGTCAAAAATTCTAGACTTTCAAGTTCCTGAAGATCTCATTCAGTAAGTTGATAAGTGTTTATTTTAAGTATTATGATCTGTTCTTTTAAGTATTTATATGTAGCTGCCAGATATACACGTTGTTATGGCGCTTATAAATTACCTACATGTTTATTAAAAATCCTTGCAGGTACATTCAATCAATAAACAATGAAAGCGATCTTAACGAATATATGAAGACTTTACTGAATTTTGATAATGTGGCACATAGGAATTTCTTTCTAGAACTAGCAAGGAGAAAGTTTCCAAAAAGTAAGTCACTATTTAATATAACTTAAAAATCGAAAAGCTTTGTCAAACCAAACTCAAAATAAAATTAAAGAAATTTTAAATAACTTATTGATTGCACAATGTTATAGATTAATAATTTGATTTATTGTTTCGGTAAAATTGGTGATGATTTATACAAGTATTCTTTATTTGTTTATGTTTAAGATAATGCAGCAGTCAAGCAACCTAAAAAGAAGATTTCTAAAAACAAGCAACAAGTTGATTATGTGAGTTCTGAGGTGCTGTCACCAATCAAAAATGAAGAGACAGCTTTAAAATCTAAAAAAAAAACTAAATATGTCAATCTTTATTCTCAAGAGGGTAAAAATGCACAAGTGGTACAATTAAAAGGTATTGTTATTGTTCCAAAATCATAGTCCCTTAAGACAACTCCCAGTCTTCATACAGTCAGTGTGTGGTGTTGCACCCAGATTCATGTGAAAGCGGTTCTCGCGCGAATTTTGGCGCAACGGATTTACTGGCGTCATCTAGTTACTTAAGTTGTAATTTATACTGCACTTGTAGGTCGTCACCATTGCGACTGTGAAGCATCCAAACATGACTTGATCAACAACTGCCTGCAGTGTGGCCGTGTAGTTTGCAAGCAGGAGGGCTCTGGACCTTGTCTTTTCTGTGGTAATTTAGTGAGTATTAATTATATTTTAATACTCGGGGACCTGATAGACATTGTCCTGCCGGTCTTGGTTTTCAATTGCTTGTGAACAGTTTAGTGACATACTTATAGAGATAATAAATTAGTTTAATTGAATTATATACAATTAAAAGCGCCAAAATGTTTATACAAAACAAGCTACTTTTTATTACTTAAATCATGTTACCTCAAAATTAATCTTAAAGTTAGTTTAATATTGTAAAATTTATAGGTATATAGTTGAAACATCATCGCTTATGACATTCTAGGTATGTACACCAGAAGAACAAAGGGAGATAAATACTAAAACAAAATCAGGTGCTAAATTAGCTCAGTCATTGATGGAGAAAAGTCGCCCCAAAGGCTGGGAAGAAGCAATAACACATCGCAACAGACTTCTGGAGTATGACCGTACCAGGTACTCTATACTGAATAATTTTAAAATAAATTAGTCTTTAAAAAAATTGGTAAAACACTATTTTATCTAGCTGATATGATTTCACCTAGGCTACATTTGCGATTTTGACACGCGCTAGTACCTAAAATATACATACTACCATACTTGTCAAATGGTGTCCGCCATTTTGTAGTGACCTGTCGGCCATTTTGTCAGCTAAAATTGACGCCATTTTGTTTACAGTGAAAAGCGTACACACGTGACGGACGACGACAGCGACTACTTCATGGCTAGCAGCGTGTGGCTTAGCGAGACGGAGAAGGAACGTCTTCGGCAGTATCAGCAGAAGCTACACGATAAGAAACACGCCTCGCGCCGTGATAAAAAACTGGTGTTGGACTTTGCTGGTGAGTGACGTCAGTATGTGTGAGCAGGACGGGGAGAGAGCTCAGCCAGACATCTTATCAATACAACATGTGCTAGCATGCAAGATACAGGAAAGTGCAAATTGGTTCTTTGGTTAAATTTTTCTTTTCAATTACAAAAGTTGACGAATCGTTAATTTTATGACGCAAGCTAGTCAGAGTCGCAGATCTGAATAACCCCAGAACTATACTTCCCACTCATGCATATGTAAAACAAAAAAAAATATTGTGTGAGAGCGAGATGGGGCGAGAAATGAGCGAGATGAGGCTAGAGCGCGCGTGTATTCGGTCGCCGCATGGTCCAACCAAGCAAAATGCAAACTATTTCATAATATTATATACTAGATACTGGTAAACTTTAAACAGTATCTTCCACGCAACTTATACTTGTGGTAAAGTATATATGTTTCTTAGTTTGAATAAAAAATGAAATCAATACCTTTTTTGTGTCCAATATGTACGCAGGTCGTCAGGTGCTAGACGACAACACCATAGACCACGAGCCTGACCAAGACCACCTGCGGTCACTCATGGACCACAGTAGGGGTCATAGTGGTGGTGCCAGTGGCGGTGGCCATCAGATGCTGGGAGGACTGTTAGACGGGGACAGAGACGTGGCGCCTGGGGTGAATGCGCCACTGTTACAGGTAGGTTGACACTGTTATGGCCCGAGGTAACACTTCCTGTTAGTGTCAGATAGGTTGTCCACTACTTACTTGACAGATACTCTATACTTCATCCGTCAGATATGTTGTGGATAGCCTATTTGGTGTCAGGAAATGGCGAATCGTATAAAAAATAGGTAGAGTTCCAAGAGAAAAATCGGTAGACTTCTTATTAATGTAAGAATGAACAAAATATAATGTGATAAACACATAATATTACAAATAATTATTAAAGGTTCCTCCGACTATCTCTGACGAAGTTCACAATGCAAGGGAAAATTAAAAATTAGTAAACTGGGAAAATAGGGATAGATTTGAGACAATTTAGTTTTTATCTTTTTGAGATTCTTAAAATTGAGCTCATGAAGTAAAGTAAACCTTACACTTACTGAGATTAACATAAGAAATAAATTTTAACATCATTCTAATTCGATTTCCCATTTGCACGCGGGGAACCCCACGTAGCACATGAATGCTAGTATCCTGGTAAATTCCCATATTGCAGTGTTGCCGTCCTCTTATATTAATTTTGCAATAATTGTGAGTAGTGTTATAAGTATGAACAAAATCGATAGATATTGGTCTTAAATCGGTATTTTGGTTAGTAAACGTCAAATTCGGTAGATCTACCGAAAAATCGGCAGGTTTTGCAACACTGAATCAGGCTGTTAGTAATCTTACCACATCCGTGATCTAGTTGTACAGAATGTGGCTCCCCGAGTCACGAGCCAGGTTCTGTACCCCTAGATCACGGTCGTGAGTTTGAGGGAGGTGCTGTAACGCTTACTTATTACATACATTCACTTTTTTACTTCCAGGTTCAGGTTTATTGATATAAAGAATATTGCTAAAAAATCTAGTTCTCATTTTTTTTAAATCTATGGACTTTGCCTATATTTTTACAGTTCGACGAATCAGTGAAACCTCAAGTGTACCCGGTACAGAATCAGATGTGGCAGAACTCGAGGGTCCAAGACCTGGAGCTGCAGGAGATGAGCGACACCGGCAAGTGCTTGTCCATGCACCAGCCCTGGGCGTCGCTGCTCGTTGAGGGGATTAAGCTGTGAGTCTATTCTTTTTATAGTTAGTTCAAATCAATCATGCGCACGGCCTATGTATGTGTAAGCCTAGTTTACTCGGACGTCGCCTGCCGCCTCACTGCCACATGAACGAAAGCTGTGTATTCACAAGCGCACGCACACATAGAGCCGCGCGCAAAACCGAGTTGTATCTTCTGTAACCATTAAGTTTATTTGGTGTTACAGTCACGAGGGTCGCACGTGGTACAGCAACCACCGCGGCCGGCTGTGGATCGCGGCCACCGCCAAGCCGCCCGACCAGGCCGTCGTGCGCGCCATAGAGAACCAGTACCGCGTGCTGTATCCCGGTTAGTGCACGAGTGTGGTGTTACAGTAACCACCGCGGCCGGCTTACCGAATGTGGCGGTGCCCACAATCAACTCCGAGTGGGGTTTCGGGCTTCAGCCCTGACCGAGCACGCTGTCTCGCTCGGTCGGAAGATTTACTTTTTCGGCGCCCAATCATCACAAAACTACCATATAACTTTACCCAAAACAGTAAGAAATACATTGCTCCTTCCCCTTCCATTATGACTCGAAGTTATGTTACTTATTTACTCGTTTTTCATGTTCAAAAGTGTTTAAAAGAAAGGAAGAGTATCCGCATGTATTTAAATAAAATTGTCGATAGTTGTTTTTCAATGTTTAATTTGGAGTTTTTACTTTATTTTTAGAAAAGCAGTTTAAGTTTCCATCATTCTACCCGACTGGCTGCCTGCTCGGCTGCGTCAACGTCGATGATGTTTTGCCACAAGAAGAGTACGATAAAAAGTAAGTTTTGGATATATGATAGATTTTTTTAAAATGTAGGGAGTATGACGAAATGTTTTTAGGCCGATGTAATAATTATTTAAATATGATGCAAATAAAA
The DNA here is from genome assembly GCA_026546445.1 of Cyclargus thomasi. NCBI lineage: Eukaryota > Metazoa > Arthropoda > Insecta > Lepidoptera > Lycaenidae > Cyclargus > Cyclargus thomasi. The sequence goes on along the minus strand of JAOTAV010000402.1, from coordinate 653 downwards.
TTTATTATGAGAATTATAAAACGGTTATATTTAGAAGGTTAAGACCCAGTTTCACCATTTCCTGATAAGTATGGTATAGCCTGTCTAGGAAAATGTGGATAATATATCAAAAACTTTATCAGTAATATTTAAGGGCGTCTGTAGCCTAATGGGTAAGACTTGCGACTCTTCAGTTGTCGCGAGTGTCCATGGGCGACGGCAGTTGCTTTCCACCCTCGCTCGCTTGCCTCCTAAAAATATCATTAAAAACAGCAATAAAATAGGCCCTAAGAGCCTGTTTCACCACTCCCTGATAAGTGCCGTGCTATAGGCTAACCACAACTTATTTGCCATGAATTACGAAGAATCTGGCAAATAAGATGTCGATAACCTATCCGACACTTATCAGGAAGTTTACCAGGCCCTTAGTCTAATGGTAATGTGACAGATACCCCGGCGGCGAGAGCGACAGTCCGTACGTGTTCATCTGCTCCAACCCCGTCAGCCTGAGACTGCGGTTCCCAGTCAAGGGACAACACAAGATATGTAAGTCTCTACTCTGTAGCGCAGTCGCGTTTATAAATATACTAGCTGATTCGGCGAACTTTGTTCCGCCTTAATGGCAATAAATAAGCAGATTGTGTTTTTTTTATTGGAAAATCGAACGCTGTCGA
>JAOTAV010000401.1:0-10579 GCA_026546445.1 Cyclargus thomasi | reverse complement strand
ATTCGTCCGAGCAATCGCGGCCAGACTTTCGAAGGCTATTAATTTTTCGCCTCGCTTTTCTAAATTCGCGACGGAGTAAATAAATCTACTCAAATTAATTTACAGTTGTTTTATTGTTTTCCAATGAAATCTTATTAACGGAGAGCTATACAAATTCTGTAGTTCCTTCGCCTCGAATAATTTAATCAAGACCCGGGGAATAGTTGTAGTTGTTACTTTTATTAGAATTGTTTAGTTTTCAATATTCACCGAAGTTTCGAGTGCGTCCTAATATAATTTCAGTTTCGGCATGCACTTCATAAATTGCAAATTAATTTTTAGTTGGAGTTTGAAGCAAATTGAAACTAACTTTTGGCTTTGTGCTCTATATCAATGGGTAAATTGGATAAGAAAATTAAGTCTTTGGTATGGTATACATATAATTAGATATAACTTAAACTTATACATAATATACTAAGTATAATTATAACAACACCTTCTCAGATACCAATATTACCAATGGGTATAGTAGGAAAACCTGAAACTAATTTTTATTTACATTATTTACATTGCATTTCGACAAATTGAGTGAAACATACTATAAGTCACTATAAGAGATTTCGTTGGAAAAACCAACTACATTTTTCATTCCATCTTGTGACTTCTGCCGACCTAGTTGGGAAAGTTTGCTGATTGACACGTCATCAAAGCTTACTCTGTCACTTCTCCGCTTTATACCGTTGTTAAAAACTTGTTGTAACTCGCTCAAAGTTAGTCAACTCGAGCTTTCCATTGTGAAGACGTGTTGAGACAGGTGATACATTTTATATAAGCCCTGCCTGCACTCGAGTTGTTCTATACACTGAGTGCCGAAGCTTTGCGACTTGAACTTTTAAGTGTGCCCTGAATTTTACGTGTCTATGTTGGTTAAATCTAACTTAAACATTTAAAATTCATTTGAAGAGGATAAGCTATTCTTTAGATATCATTAATTTTATGAATGTGATATTGACGTCATCGTCACGGTCTCAGGGCACGTTTGGTCTAAACTTGTCGACAAAATGAGCTGGCAGTACCTAGCTGATAATGACGAAGGATCAAGCCGTAAAAATTCAGTACAGGCTAAGATAATAAAATAATATTACACCAGTTAGCTTATAGACAAAAAAGGGTATTGTAGATATTTTTTTAAAATATCACTTTCGCTGGCAAGGTCATAACCTTGTCATAAATTATAATTCAAAGTCTCGCAGATTCAGACGCGCCGTACGACAGTGGCTCTGACGAGGGTATCTCTGGCAGACACCTGAGACTTGAAAATCATAGGTTAACGGTTGAAACCAAATGTCACTAAATTAACACCGAAATTGATATTCATTTAAATCAAAGAGAATTCATTTAATATTCAGATGGTCGCTACCCAACATTTTTGGACACTATTTCTTTCCCTAATCGCTTGATGGTTTCAAAACCATGACTGACGAGAAAATGTCGGCTATGATTTATATATTCCTCTTAAAACGCAATTCATTTGAAAGGTTTTAAAATGGCCCAATAAAAAATAAGGGTCGCCTTTTGCAATATCATCGCTCGAAGTCAATAGACCTTTTTTTATAAAATGGGCTCTTTCATCAATAAATCGTTTGTGAATTAAGGGAATATATTACAACCACGTTTTAATATGTCAACCGCAGAAAGGAAGGCTTTTTTCTCGTCAACACAACTGTGGCTGAATGAAATGGACCATTTATCCCCTCAAGTACCGGTGCCTTTGACGCATAGCCTGGAATATTTTCAGGAATCGACATGGTTTCATAGCAAAAGTTCATGACTATATTTTCCCTGGAAAAAATGAAATTCGAACGATTTCGACCCAGTTTTTATTAGTCTTTTTTATTATCGACACCTAACTACCTCAACCTCGTATCTTAAAAATGGCTACATTTCATTGGACAAAAAAAAACACTGATTATACATTTTTTCTTAGTAATTGTATAAAACTAGATATGAGAGGTTATTTGTATTATTTAGGTTATTTATATTATTATTACTATATTTTAGGTAACAATTTAGGTTTACTACGCGTATTACTTATCTACCAACGAAGAAAAGAATAATAATATTTTTTCGTTTCATAATAAAATATAATTTTCCACAATGAAAATTTCAAGGGTCGTAAAAATAAAATAAAATGTAAGTAAAACTCATATTCTCATTACATGACGACATATAAACGTAGGGGTGAATTCTCAAAAAACAATTACTCGGTTAAAAGCAATATAAAAAAGTCATAAAAGTGAGCTTTATAAGGAGATGCGAAAGCCATGTAAGGTGCTCTAAAGAATAATAAGTGCAGAAGTTTGTTTGTTTATTTTCTGAGTTACGTTGTTTCGCTCTTTTATAGAGTGATGTCTAAATTGACGCGTTTATTATTGTTATGTTGAGAGGGATGAACAATGATACTAAAGTACCTGCGTTAAAATATTACAGGTACTTAGCTCAGGTACGTTACAACCAGGTAGACGACCGTCGATGGAGCTGCGGTAGCGGTGTCGTACCCGTGGCTCCGTCATTGGAGAGAGGGTACACCACCATGTTGTATTGGGTAGGGCTGTGGTCAATAACATCCTGCCGACTACAGCGAGTCCTACATATCCGCAATAGAATTTCCCTCATCCTTCGCGGAATGCGTAAATGCGTTTCTTGGTGTAAAAAAAAAGGTACGTTATAACATTACATTTTAAGGCGTCCGTGGCCTAGTGGGTAAGACCTTTGGTTTGCAATCGAGATGGTGCAGGCTCGAACCCCGGAAGGCGTGTACCAATGAGACATTTTCCGATCTCAAGTACACAATATGGATGCTCATTGCCGTGGGAGAGCCATGCTTCGGCACGAATGGGCCGGCTCGAACGGAGTGATATTATGGCCTCACAAAAAACTGGCGTAAAACGGCGTTTCCAAACTTTCTCAATTCCCTAACCCTATTCCCTCATAAAAGCCGGAAACGCACTTGCGACTCTTCGGATGTTGCGAATGTCCATGGGCGACAGCAGTTGCTTTCCATCAGGTAACCCGTCTGCTCGCCTGCCCCCTAATTATCATTAAAAAAACATATTTTACTTGTAAAATTAACTCGGGCATCTCCGCTTAAGTTTCATAATTACTTTTTTATTTAATAATATTGTCCACCATTTCAGTACGACATTAATCGCTGTATCTACAAATTTGTCTCCTTACAATTATTCTTTAGCAAAAATACCAAATATATCCACAAAGAAGCCACCAAAATATTTTAAAAAGTCCGTGATATTATTAAGGCTTTAGAGTAAAATAAAACAAGCGAAGATAATGTAAAAACTTCGGCAGTATTTTCTTGATAGTCGAACCCCTTTCTTCCACACCATAAAACTTTTATAGAAGGTGACATCCCCAGAGCATAGTTGTAGGCGTTTGGGCATGATAAACTTTTAAACTTCTCGAATGATTTAACAGGCTTAAGGTTTTAGAGCTTATTGCGTTTTCGTCCTGTTTCTATCCGCAGAGCAATATGTTTCCAAGTATCTTCGGCAGCTAACAAAAACCATTTAAGTTTTTTGCTGTCGATGTTTGATATTCTTATTCTTGTACACCAGTTATAGCATTAGAAATAATAAATCAATATTTAAATTAAAATGATTTTTTGACTTAATTGTAACTTCTTTACAAGACAGAAAGTTCTCTTTATTCTTTCTGGACAGGTAACTTTTACTTAAGTGGTCAGTGTTTATAACTGTAAACGCACATCTATTGGAACCGAAGGAATCGAAGTCATTTTTAAACTGACTTTCAAAAACGAGGAGGTTATATGTTCGGCTGTGGATATATTTTTTTTATGTATGTTCAACCATAGCTCCTATGTGCTAATTCAAGATACCAGCTAGCTTAATGCCAAATTTAATTGAATTCGTTCAGTCGTTTAGACGTAAAGCATAAACATCACACTCACAAATCCACAAAATTACAAATTTAAATTTATACTATTAGTAAGATAATATATTTGCCGTGGGGGAGCCATGCTTGGTCACCAAAATGTTACTTTTTGGTGCCAAGCGAATAGGATACTCATAATGAAACCAAAATCATCTTAACCAAAATCATATTTCCCTATAAATTTTGAGGTGTTCTGAGACATAATAGAATCATAATGTAATTGCAGTGATGATGATTATGAATAAATTTTAAATTGCAGTAGCATATGCTTTCAGTTCTTAAAACAAAACCGAAAACCCCAAAGTCGTATCTGTAAGGAATCATGAGTTCTCTCAGTACCTTCGGAACCATGGTATACCTTGGTACCAAATCATACTTTTTGGTAAAATGTACCTAGGACGCTTCTATGGAAACCAAAATTACTATATGTTTCCATACAAATTTTGAGGTGTTCCCTCGATTACTCAAGGATCCCATCATCAGGTCACTGCTTTTGTAATGATGATAATTATGAATATAATTTATAGTGTAGTAGCATATGCTTTCAGTTCTTAAAATAAGGCCAAAAAACCCCATCCCATCATCAGGTCACTGCTTTTGTAATGATGATGATTATGAATATAATTTATAGTGTAGTAACATATGCTTTCAGTTCTTAAAATAAGGCCAAAAAACCCCAAAGTCGTATCTGTAAGGATTCACGAGTTTTGATATACCTTGGTACCAAATTTTACTTTTTGGTAATATATACCTGGGACGCTTCTAGGGAAACCAAAATCACTATAAGTTTCTATACAAATTTCGAGGAGTTCCCTCGATTACTATGGTTCCCACCATCAGCCATCATCATGGTGACCTATTCAAAACAATACCCTATACAAACAAGAAAAATTTTGAAAATCGCTTCAGAAACAGCGGAATCAAAAAAATATATATCCACAACCGAACATATAACCTCCTCGTTTTTGGAAGTCGATTAAAAAGCAGTACGTTATTTGAAATTTGAACTTTTGATTGTACAGTCCCTTTTACGAATGAAAAATTTAATTATTAGTACAATTTAAGCCGACGGACGTGGTTCTGCCGTATTTTTACACTGTGGCTGAGTACTTCGCTGTACACTCATTGGAATAATTCTGTGCCACCACTGACCATCCTCTATTCTTTCAAACGCCGGCAATGCACTTGCTACTCTTCGGATGTTACGAGTGTCCATGGGTGACGCTAGTTGCTTAACATCAGGTTACCCGTCTACTGCCTTGCCCCTTAAATAACATAAAATATGTATCATGCCTGGTGTTTCTGTGTAGGTATGGGCATTATAATTTTGGGTGCCTAAAAAGGGTGAAATTTTTTTACTTTTAACAAAAAATTAAAACCGACTTCCAAAAGAAATAACAAAAATAATAAAAAAGAAACTAAAAAGTATTAAATAATATTAATTCTTTAATAGTGCCTGTTTCAGAATTCGGTGACGCATCAGCATGCATCAGCCTATTTCTATACACAATCTTCATAATTTTGATGTCGGTACCAATTCTTCTAAATTAAAGCTGTACGTCAAAATCGTCCTATCTCCGGACAAAGTCGCGGGCAAAAGCTAGTTAAAAATAAATCACTTTAAACAGAGCTAAATACTTGTGTGAATTTTACAATCTATAATATTATTTTATGTTCGATAAGTAGGTTGTGTTAGATTTGCAGTAGATGTGTAACTTATATGGAGTGTTTTCGTTCGTTTAAAAGGTAATCGCGCAGCTTACGTTTAAACGTACTAACTGTAAACTTAAGCAGTTCCTGATAGGGGGCGGAATATTGTTTCAGCTTTTTGTGGCCATATATCTGAAGCTGCCACGAAAGGCAGACTTAGTAAACGACGGATAAATAATCAGGTCTGAATTTCTGACATCACACTTTGAAAAGTTTAATTTTTTATATAAGTATTAAAGTTCATATGATTTGATGACATTAAATAATAAGGAGGTAAAATGAAGCATATTTCTTGAGATTAGCGCGTACAAACAGACAAATAGACAAAAGATAAACAGACGGGCAACTTTGTTTTGTTGATATATATTTTATTACTGTTCTTTATCACCCCTACATTGTTTATTTTGTAAAAATATTAAATGTATACACACTCCAATTTTACTGTTTTATCATATGTATAGATAGATATTGAAATAAAAAAAATCGTCTTCTTTGCCGCGTTCAGCTCGTTCGGTCGTGATAAATATGCGTCTACCACAAATGTACTGTCAAGTATATAATTCACGAAAAAATGAAGTATTCTCAACACAATACCGGATGAGTGAAAGAGGTAACGGCACTATGAATGTTTACATTGAGGTGGTACAACGGAACGCGTTTTACTATTATATGTGACGAATTAACGCCTACCGTTACTTCAATATGCACAGTAATCGGACATGCCTCTGATAATTTCAACATTGTAATAATAACTAGCGGACCTGACCTGATGGAAAGCAACTGCCGTCGCCCATGGACATGTGAAATGCGTAGAGTCGCAAGTGCGTTGCCAGTCTTTTTATGAGGGATGGGGATAGGAGGATTAGGGAAGTTTGTCCACGGATAAAGTCGTTCACTGAAAAAGCGTGAAACGGCATTGTGCTGCGTTTTACAGTTTTTCGCCAGTTTCACGCCAGTTTTCTGTGAAGCCGTGGTATCATTTCGGTCGAGCCGGCCCATTCGTGCCGAAGCATGGCTCTCCCATGGCAAAAATATAGTAAAATAATATAAAATGTTTTCAACAATTATAGTTTTCGGATGCTGTTAATATTTTCTGCATCATCGCCATTCACAACTCGTCAATTATTATAATCAAGATGTTCATTTTTACTACTCAACGAAGAATAAGCTCAGCCAATTTTATTCGAATTCGCCAGAAATACTAATTTTATTTCCACTCCGGCACGAGATAAATATATTTTTATGGTTTTGAATAATCTCTCGAGGGTAATTTTTCATGTTTATATCTAAAATCCTTAAATTTAAGTAACTTATTAATTTATGGGTTCCTTTGGGTCTCGTTTGTTTCTTTAAAGTTGACAAATGATACCCTGAGTAAGGTTATGTGTATCAAGTTTCAATTTTTTGTTTCTGACTGACTTTTTATTACTTTTTTACTCGACTTGCTAAGAGACCAATCAGTGCTATATAATAGATTGAAATACGACTAGCATTTTACAGTACTAAATTTTAAGCTAAGTCAACGACCGAAACTCGTATTCATTGACGTCAGCCGTAATTGTCTTGACGTAATGATAACATTTTTAGAGTTCAGTACCCAAAAAGTAAAAACGGGACCGTATTACCAAGACTTCGATGTCTGACCGTCTGTCTGTCTGTTCGTCTGTCTGTTTGTCCGTCTGTTCTCTCAATCTCAAAAACGATAATAGCTACGGATTTGATTTTTTTTACAGAACAAAAAGAACTGATAACAAAATAAATTAAATATTTAAGGAGGCTCTCGTTCACCATATTATATTTATTTAGCGATTTTCTTTGTTTTGATAATAATAGATGCTGCCACCAACATGACGTGGTCGAATCTGATAACTGTTCAACATTTAGAAACAGGTTTGGAAAAATTTCAAGAGAAAAGCAGAAAAATCATAATTATCATTTTTGCCTCTCATACCTCGCGGACAAAGTCTCGGGCAACAGCTAGTAGTTTTTGAATAAAACGCAGCTCGATGTTTTGACCTATATTTTACAAAAAAAAATTCACTTTAAGCCCTTAGTTTTGACATCGTATTGTAATATTGAGTCTGAAATACTCCCGCGGATCTGAACAGACTGCGAAAAATCCCTATTGTTGTTTTGATTAAATTTTGTCAGACTGATGCAGATTGTTCTTTTTAAGCAGTACTAGCGGAATTGAAATTGACGAGAAAAAATATTTTTACGCAAAATTCGTGGTATTTTATCGAAACAAAAACACTCTTTATTGAACCACGTTCAATATTAATTCAATTTTTACCGTTCATTTTTCTGATGAAATTACTGAAAGAGTAAAATCTAGTATACATTATATTAACACTAATATTGTTAAATGCCGTCTATATACAGTACATTAATTGAATAGAAATGACCGTAACGCTTCAGTGACCAGCCTCGTCCCTGAACGTTGCACTAACGTTACTAAATTCTTTCTTCATCTTAATTTGTCGCGTATAAAAGACACTTTTATTCATAGTGTCAGCATAGAAACAGCAGCAATCGACATGAGGTCGGTTGTGGCTATCGGTCTGCTATGCCTAGCGGCGGCTTGCGCCAGGGAGCTGGGTGAGGTGGAGAAAGATCTGGTCGCGGCGGCCAGCGGCAAGTCCCATCACCACGAAGAAGGTGGTGGTAAGGAGCACCACGCTCACCATCACCACGAGCACGGTGAAAAGGGCCACAAAGGGCACAAGGGCCACCACCATCACCACAAGGGTGAGCACGGTGATCACGGAAAACATCACCACGCGGGACACCACCACGAACACGGCGGTGGACACAAGAAACACTGGGACGGGCACGATCACCACGGTCATCACCACGAGCACGGCCACCATCACAAGGGAGGGAAACACGGCCACCACAAACACCACGACAAAGGAGAGAAGACCGACGGCTACCATAAGAAGTATCACAAGGACCACTTTCACAAGGACCATCACTTCTACGATGACCACCACAAGGAAGGTAAGCATCACAAGCACGGGGACCACCACGGCCATCATCACAAGCACGGAGGGGGACACAAGAAAGGCGGCCATCACGAGAGCGGACATCACGATCATCATCACGGCAAGAAGGGCCACCACGACAAGCACCACTACGATGAGGACCACCATGGCCACAAAGGCCACCACGGTCACGAGGAGCATCATCACCATCATCATGACCACGGCAAGAAGGGCGGCCATCACGACCACAAAGACTGGGGCTTCCATCACGGAAAGCATTGATCTCTCTACGAACTGTGATTTATTATCTAGTTTTTTAGCACTTATATTGATAAAATCAACTTTTTCGGTGACTTATAAAATAAGTAGCTAGTCAAAAGTAAGGATATGACTTAGCCCAATTACGAAATTTAATATGCTCCAAAGACTAAATCGTCATAGTCTAGTGCTATGTGTGATTGTAGACAACGTTACCGACATCATACTAATTGTGAATAGTATAATTGCTATCCCTAATGTATTGTTTTGTTACTTTTGTATAAAAAATGTTGAATAACTATTTCTTCTTCATTTTCACCCTTTTCGATCACATTTCTTTGAGTAATAAAACACATTAGTCAAAAACTACAGTACAATGGAGGGAATTGAAACTCAGCCAGTTGACCTATGTCATTTCAGGTCCGAATATGCCAATACCATGTATTTCGTAATATTATGTTGGCTGAGTTTGACATAACGCGGCCAAGTTAGTTCTGTTTTATAGGTCTGTTTAAACTTCCCTAATTGTACATTTTACTTGAATTAAGTAAAGACTAAACTATGTTGATTACTTAGCGGGTGATTTTACTAAGTTTCTAAGCATTTCGTTCCAATATTGTACCAATAAACAAACCTAACGGGATTTCTCCAAGTTACTGAACGATACTTGTGTTTGCGAGCTAAACTTAAACCTACTCTGTTCACATAGTAGATTACTTAGCTCGGGGTTTTATGTCGTTAGTGATAAGGACCTATAAGAGGTAAAATGGGCTTGAACAGACTATAAGTTGTATATCTATATGACCTATGTTTAATTCATTAAAGAGTTGGGATTCATGCTTTAAACGGCAATACTCAATAACCCTCCACAATGACCTAGAAACAAACAATTGCATTATTGGCAGCTAGTTCATCCTACCTACGCGCCCCTGCTAGAGTCATCCATATGACCAAAACAAAGAGTAAGGCAGATGTAAGTTTAAAGAGCATACTATGACGGGGCACATCGCATTTTTCATAAAATTTTATGGCCGTGCGCTAATGTGTGAAAAGCAACTTACAGAAAACCAGCGTGACGCGGCATTGTGCTGTGTTTCGTTTAGTGAGTGAGTTTACCGGTGGCCCAACTTCCCTAATCCCTCTATCCCTATTACCATATTCCCTCATACAGGCCGGCAAGGATATCACGAGTGTCCGTGGGCGACGGCAGTTGCTTTTCATCAGGTAGCCCGTCTGCTCGCTTGTCTCCTAAATGTCATTAAAAAACCCTGTACAACCCGTCAACAGTGTTCACGAAGCCTTAGGCGACCGGTATGTTATGCCTCCATGATACTTTGTATTTTATGCCAACATTCAAGTGTCATGTTTTCAGATACGAGTACTCTCAATTCGATAGTCTATAAGGCTTTCGGCAAATTTAGGGGCAGCAATCAATACCCTTTCAAAAAATTTTTCATTTCCATACAAACCTCGAGTAAAGAACAACAAAATGATAACACAAGACTTTATTGTCGTATAGAAATGACAATTTTTTTGACAGAGGGCTAACGACCAGCCCTCCTAGATAAGTGTCAAGAGAGTATCGTTTACGATAACCGCTTGGTAGGAGTTTTGGCGGGGATTTCAGAGAGTGACGTTGTGAGTTTTGTATTTTTTGTTAAATTTGTGTTATTTCGGTT
>JAOTAV010000400.1:0-10579 GCA_026546445.1 Cyclargus thomasi | reverse complement strand
TCAGTACCTTCGGAACCATGGTATACCTTGGTACCAAATCTTACTTTTTGGTAACATATACCTAGGACGCTTCTAGGAAAACCAAAATCACTATATGTTACCATACAAATTTCGAGGAGTTCCCTCGATTACTCATAGTTGCCATAATCAGCCATTATCATAGTGAATATGGGACCTATTCGGAACAATACCCTATACAACAAAGCAAAAATTTTGAAAATCGGTTCTCAAATGCCGGAGCTATGGGTGAACATACATAAAAAAATATATCCATAGCCGAACATATAACCTCCTCGTTTTTGGAAGTTGGTTAAAAAGTACAACATTTTTATGCTTAATTTTTTATACTTTAAAGAAATGTCAGTCGAGCCGTGTGCCAAGTTAATCCGCATGAGTTATTCATGCGGATTAACTTGGCACACGTTTGGCAACCTACCTAAGCAGGTATACGTTTAGGTATGGAATGTAAACTGGGAAACTGTAAATTACGTATGTAATTTTATTATAGTAGTAGAAATAGTACTAAATACCAACTTAGTATCAAGCTTTAAAAGGAGACATTTCAAATTTCAATAAATCCAACTTAAGTTATTGAAAAATGTTAAGCCCGGGAATATGGGATAGTGTATATGATATATTATAAATCCTAGATCCCGTTCGTTAGTTTTAGAAATGATATCTGCTGCATAAAAATCGCACCTATACTATAACTTTTTTGAATAAGGCAATCCGCTATTCTTAAATAAGGGTATATATTACATATACATATTAGTAAAATAAAAATTATCCATAAAATATGTGCTGCTAAATGATAATCTCGGGAATGACTGAACGGCTTTTTTTTTAATCGGAGGAAGGTTGTTTAATTACAACTCATCTACAGACGACAGAAATGTTGAAAATACTTAAATTAGAAAACGTAACAAAAAAATTCTTATTTACATTATATTATCTATTTTCAGCAATTTAAACTGGAGTGTGGATAGACAATTTCTTATTTCAAATATATTTTCCATCCCAAAGCCTCAATTGACGCAAAAAGGAAACTAAATTTTTAGCTAGCCATAACTTTTGCTATCAAATATGACATCTTTAATCTTTAATTATTTATTATTTTCTTATTGTCCTAAGTGCCGGTTTCACCACTTCCTGATTCCAAAATATATCTGACAAATGTCGAAGTAATGAGAATCTATCAAATGATTTGCAGATGCCTGTCCAACACTTATCAGGTAGTCGTGCAGCAAGTACTTTATCTTGGCTTTATTTAACATCGATGCTCGTTACGTAACACTTAACACCCATCACTAAATGACCAAAGAGGTGTCCTTGAACCGTGGAGAAAGGCTTTCTTTTATGACAGACGGACACACAGTACCGTCCAGTCCATATATAGAGATTACAGAGTGCACTTCGTGAGAATACAACGCTATCAAAAATGCTGGTAAGTTATTTTTTTAATTCTAATATGGACACTATTAAGCATTTGTGTGTTATCGGACAAAAAAAAGATTTTGAGTTATGAATACAGTATAAGTATTATTCTTTAGAACTTAAGAAAGAATACTGCATTCATAACTCGAAATCTGATTTTTGTTGGATAACACATAAATGCTTAATATATGGACTGGATGTAACTACATACATACTATAATTTTTTATGACAATTATATATTTAATGGCTGGTGTTACATACACTTGTGTTACAAGTGTCCATGGGCGATGGCAGTTGCTTCCTATCAGGTCACCCGTCTGCTTACTTGCGCCCTAAATATCTTTAAAAAACTTTATTTTATTTATAGGATCTTTATAAGTATGTGCATATATATAATAAAAAATGTTAAATTTCGTTGTCCGGTACCCGTAACACAAGTCCTTCGTGTACTTAACATGGGGCCAGACAGACGTGGTGTGAAGCCACCATAGATATTATTGTTAAAGGATCTACCTCATTAATTTAATATACTCAATATCTTTTAGATAACAAAGATATAATAACGTATAATTTATGTTGTAGTCCCGAATATAATATCCCTTAATTAAGTGTTCTTAAAACCGTGGCCTACTGGCTAAAACTTCCTTATACCATTTCAGAGTCTACTTCTGATATCAGTGGTTTCCATAGAATGTGCCGTGCTGGACCCAGCGCTATACCTCCTGCCAAGTCCACCGATGACCAGTGACCAGACGTCAGAGTGGTCGAACAATTCAAGAGCGTTGGAACCAGTAGAAGCTCCCAAGTTAGAGAGTATAAAAGGTAAGTAATTGTTAATTGTAATGTTTTATTTGGAGACGTAAGTGGGTAATTTTTTTTAACGATATTTAGGGGCCAAGTGAGCAGACGGGTTACCTGATGGAAAGCAACTGTCGATGCCCATGGACACTAGTGACATCCGAAGTGTCGCAAGTTCGTTGTTTATGAGGGAATGGAAATAGGGATAGGGGCATTTGGGTAGTTGGACCAACGGTAAACTAACTCACCGAACGAAATACAACGCCGCTTCACGCCAGTTGCCTGTGCGGCAACAGTCTAGCCGGCAAAATCTTGCCGAAGCATGATTCTCCCGCGGCGATGAGCTTCCGTATCATGTACTTGAGATCGGAAAATGTCTCATTGGTATACGCACACATCGGGGTTTGAACCTGCACCCTCTCGAGTGCGAACCAAAGGTATACCCACTAGGCTACGGACGCTCTATTACGTAGATAAGTCATTTTATAATAATTGTTTTGTTTTCCTTAAAATTTAAACAAAGCGACAAACACACTATACTATATTTGAACAACTTTGTGCCTAGAAGTAACACCAGATTGATTACTTTTTATAACTTTTATTTGTAAAAGTAAGCCAAGAAATGATCGTATTTGGTTTTACAGTCAATAAAATTTGTCAAAATGCTTTTGTACCATTAATTTAGGTAAATTGACTCTCCAATCTTTTAATCCCGGTCTTTGAACTCTAACTGATAAATTACAGGTAAAGTTCATTAGAATTTTTTGTAACAATTGTATGCCTTGTGTATTTATACGGGTTTTTAGTTTAAAGACTTTAAAAAAGTTTCTCTCTCTTTCTCAAAGTCAATAATTTAGAGAACTATTTCATTATTACTTTTTAGTCACTATAGCTGTTACAATGCGGCTTTACCCGCATAGAATCAGAAATTATTAAAATAATAATAAAATAAGCATCGAAGTTATTATCATTGCCATATCTTATCCCGTTCTTAGAATTCTACCATCCGGTTGAGCTAATGTCCAGTTGAGCAAACATTTAATCACATACCGAGGGAGAGCCATGCTTCGGCACTAATGGTCCGGCTCGACCGGAGTGATATCCTAATCCCCTATACCATCCCCTATTCCCTCATAAAGGACGGCAACGCACTTGTGACTCTTCTGATGTCAAGAGTGTCCATGGGTGTCGACGGTTGATTTCCATCAGGTTACCCGTCTGCTCGCTTGCCTCCTGAATATCATAAAAAAATAAAACCTCCACACTTTTGATATTATTGTGATACTGATTTCATGTGTTTTTCTGCTTACAGAGAAAGAATCCACAGCGCAACCAGATCTTGAAGCGTCTGAAACGTTCTGGCCTGGTCTCCGGTCAATTAAGCGTGAAGTTCACATCCCCCTGACCTTCCAACTGACGGGGACCTATGGGAACTTCGGTGGACATGGGATGGGGGTTATTGGTAACACCTATACAGGAATTTCAGGAATAACGGGGCTTTTGGGTAGGGGTAAATCGGCTTTGGCGGGAAGCAGCTACGGGTCGTACTATGATGATGGAGTCAAAATTTATGGGGGAAACCGCGCACCAGCGTGGGGAGGATGGGGGAATGGAAGATGGGGACATTATGGGAAAGGCTAACGGTTTTGTTACATTATGAAGTAAGTTATTTTTAGGTAAAGTAATATATTTTGTTTAATTTGCATGTAATTAAACAGTAATAAACGACCATTATAAAAGCTTCACTTGTTTTATTCTGAATATGCTTACACATGTGGCTTTTCAAGCAGGTAAATTTATCGTCTAAAATTCTTTGTTTTATTAGGGTTCCGTACCCAAAGGGTAAGAACCCTATTACTAAGACTTCGATGTCTGTCCATCTGTCTGTCTGTATGTCTCTATGTCTGTATGTATGTCTGTATGTATGTATGTATGTCTGTATGTCTGTATGTCTGTATGTCTGTATGTCTGTATGTCTGTATGTCTGTATGTATATATGTCTGTATGTAAGTCTGTACGCCTGTATGTCTGTATGATCTGTGCCTCCAGGCTGTATCTCAAGACCGTTCTTGAGATACAGCCTGGAATTTCAACTCTCTAGCTATTACCGTTAATAGCTAGAGAGTTGAAATTTTCATTACAGAATATGTATTTCTGTTGCCGCTATAACATCAAATACTAAAAATAAATTAAATATTTAAGAGTGGCTCTAGAAGAACAAATTATTTTTTATTATTACCTTTCTTAATACTATTGATAAATTCGACACGCTAGCCAAACATTAATATTATCAATAATGTTCGATAAAGTAATATTTTACAAAAAAATATTGATTTATCTGTCAGGACATGCAGTTTAAAACATTTTATAACAGGTTCTGCATACAAGGACATAGAGAGCCATCTATGAGAAATAGATTAAACTACGACACGTATATGCAATATATTTTTTTTCGTGATTCTTCTTCTTGGTACTAGATGGCGCAACAGTACTTCTGTTTAATGGGGGTTCTATACGGCGGGAACAAACATCACGCAAGGGTGATGATGCAATGCATTTTCAATCTTACGCCATGGACTGAAGGTTTGTTTTAGATATTAATGTTGTCATGTTTGACAAACCTTGATGTCAAACACGACCTTGATACACTCGTAATTGCAGCCTCAGGTCATGGCGTAAGATTGAATTGAGGGTGCATCTTATACAATTAATGTTGTAAATGGTGTCCATCGAATATAGCTATTTTCCAATCGTCCACCATGAACTGATGGTGCAATTTGGATTGCATCAAAGCGCACCTTTGCGTGATGTTTGTTCCCGTCGTATAGAACCCCCATAACTTTTCAAAGTACATTTCCTCAATTTATTGCTCTTTATTGGTACGGAACTCTTCGTCGAGTTCAACTCGCACTTGATCGGTTTTTTTATTTAGAAGCATAGACCAATCAAAAATCAAAATCTTTTTATTCAAAATAAGTACTTTAAGTACACTTTCTGAACGTCGAGACTACGGCGCCTACCACCGGTTCGGGAACTAACCTAACTAACTAATGTTTAGAAGTCCATAAAATATTGTTTACGTAACTAACCAACGAGGAAACAATATTATTAAATGCAATATTGGATCTATGAAAGATGCATTACGCATTCTTACTCGTATTATACCATAACGGAAGACTTAATTGCCGAATACCATGAATAGGGAATACGAGCATACTAGGCATTGAACTAGACGAGACCTTGTCAGTTTTGTAATTCAATAATGACCCAACAGACTGTCAGAGATAATAACATCACATCCTGCTGGAGACCAATAAAAGCACGTCCAAATCACCCAAACCAAAATAAGCATAATGTACTCGTTGGCACTACTTGTTCTCATCTTCCCCAACTCCTTATGTTCTGGGGAAGGGAACATACATTTGATGGAAGAAGACGTAGCCGCAGCTCTCAAAAGCTGCAGGGAAACCGTTAGAAGACAACGCCATACTGTCAGATACTCTGATTCCTCCCCAAGAATCGACGGCGGTGGTGAGAGAAACCAGTACCACCATGAGCGGAGAAACAATACTTTTTCGGACAAAATGAATATCCTGAACGGCTCGTATCCTGAAGATGGACGGGTTTACGATGATAACTTCATTAATCATGTACCCAGACCGGTCCATGGGCAAAGCTATAATGCTTCGATTGATAGAACTAAAAGGAGTGATTCGTTGCTTAGCAAAGAGGATACCGATCAGGTAAGGTGAACAACACGTCACAGTATTACACACAGAGACGTATAGCTGAAAACAAACTGATCGGACGCAACTGACGGCCCATACAAAAACGTCCGAGACTGACGTCAGACGCGGCTGACAACCGTCCTTTGGTGTGCACACTCCAAAATGGGGGAAAATTGAAAGAGAGCCAGTTGACGGACCTACGTCATTTGGTCCGAATATGTCAATTCCATGTATGTCGTGATCTGTCGGCTGAGTTTGACATAACGCAACCAAATGACTTAGATCCACAATCTGGATCTGTTTCAACTTCTCTGATTGTACAATACAGTACCACAGTTCACTGTCAAGTTTTTTGTTGTTTAAGGCGCACACACACAATCCAAGCAGCATAACAATTGACATGCATTCAGATTTCAGAGTATATGGAAGAAATAGGCTATCCCTAGCACAATACGCGGTATAAACAAAAATACCCAATACTTTCTTTGAATGGTAGTTAAAGGGTCTTTGGCCAAGTGACAACTTTTGGGAAAAATGTTGACGTCTTGTAAATTCACAAATAGGTTTTATAGACAGTATTAATTGCACTTTGTGAAACTATGTTAGTGTGAAACATGAGTAGAAAACGGCTAGCAATGAGGTAATCAGGAAAAACTGAGAAACACTTAAGTAAATATAACTACTGTCAGCGTCTTTATAACCTGTGCAACTTAACAAAGCACATGATCTTGACAAAATCGTTTTGAAAAAAAAACATAACAACATGTTCGAAAACAGCTCAGAGAGAAAACTAGCCAATTGCTATCGATGTAAGCATATATTTCAGCTAGTTTTCTGTTGCTGTTTTTGGACATTTTTTCTTACATTTTTCCAAAAATGACTTTGTCAAGACCATGTGCTAAGTTAAGTCGCACAGATAATATTGAGTGCCACGAATGCTGATACTTAAGCATTGCATTTCTTTAAATTTATATTATTTAATAAAACCTTTATTTATATAATTATAGTCTCTATTATCACTCTAATTTGACTCATTATCATTTAATTCAGAGGTAAATTAACTGTGAAGTAACATACTATGCTATGAGTCATCATCGTAGGCGGTAAATGACGAAGATGTTCTTGTAATTCGCAATTAATATGCAAGTACACACTTATGATTTATGATCAATAATAATATTCAGTAAACTGGACAACATATTATTAATGCTAATGACTTGTGGTTTACCCTAAGGTATTGAGTTAGGTCTTACATTTTCTTACCTGTACAGTGTCAAGTCAAATTAAAGTATTTTATTCAAAATTGGCGTTCTAAAAACACTCTTTTTTGAACGTTGAAACTACCACCGTTTCGGGAACGATCCATGCGAGAAGAACCGGCGTAAGGAACTCGCGTGTGTACATAACAAGTTCAAAATATGCTTGCTAAATTATACTATGCCCTTCATATTATGTATAATGTGATCATCTTTTTTTCAGTGTCTCAGTCAGTGTGTATTCGCCAATTTACAAGTGGTAAGTTTTTGTACTTATTTAAGAAATAAATGATTTAAACTAAGGAAGTGACATTGTTTTATGGTATTTATACTGTACTAGATGATGCCTGCAACGCGTGGGAGCCGTATATTTTTCCAAGACAAAATGTATCCTATATTTCAGCAAAATCGGTTCAACGGTTTGGCGTGAAGAGGTTACAGACAGAAATACATATATACAAACAGACACACTTTCGCATTTATAATATTAGTATGCTTAATTGATAGAATGAGGATGGATAGAGGTCAATACAACCCATGTGACTACCCGCTGCGTGCCCGTGACGGTTAGTCACATGGGTTGCATTGTTTCATGTTTTTTATTAGTGCAAAAGCTGCGGGCGGTAACGTCAAAAACCTGGGGTCTTAATCAAGAACTAATCTTTTTCGCTTCTTTGTAGAATCACCAAACAAAAATGTATGGAAAGGAGATATTGGCTTAAGGAACGCTAATTCCTCTTTGGGAACGCTTATGTAATTTCCTGGATACGATTTTGTTTGGTGATTCTACAAATAAGCGAACACATTTAAGTCTTAGCTAAGTCCGCCCAGGGCGCCAGCCCGCCTCATGGTCCTTACACTTTGTCATAAAGCTTACCTAATGTTTATACAAAAAAGCCAGTTAGAAAGAGGGATCCGATACAGACTTTAACATCAAATTCTATAAGCTGTTTACAAAGTTCATACTCAATTACGTTTTGAGAGAAAGAGATGGGATAGAAAACTTCATAAGTCTCTAATATCTTACCCATTTCGAAACAGAAATCAGAGATTTTGTTTGTCATTCTGTATATATTTTAGCCCAATATCATAATAATTTTCATTAAAATTTTGTTTTACATGCGTATTCCCCTATTCACACCTAGAATTCAAATCACAAGTTATGTCCTTTAATCTGAACGTGCGTGAACCCCGACAAAAGCCACTAACATTCTCGTTCACACTTGTAAACTGATGCTTCGCGGAACTATTCTGGAGTTGCCATTATAGTCTGTTAATCCCTATAGGTGGACATATAGTCTGTTGATCCCTATAGGTGGACATATAGTCTGTTAATCCCTATAGGTGGACATATAGTCTGTTAATCCCTATAGGTGGACATACACGGTATTCCCCGGGAGGCTGAGCTGTGGAACAGAGTTCAGACAGCAGTGACGTCACAGCAGTCCAAGGCCATACTCCGCGACCAGATCAGAGCCTGCTTCCAGGAGATGCAAACAGGTACAGACCTCTACTTATAATTTGAATATTCATCACAAATATTAGAAGTGTAACGCAGCAACAGACAGACAGACAGTTGTCAGACCTACTACGTCTTACTCCGTTTGTCCACCAAAGCCGTCAACCGAGAACATGCAACTTTATGATCTTGGCTATAAGTTTCATTTTCTAGCGACATTGCGCTATCGTCAATGTCTTCGCCGTCATTAAAGGCGTAGAGGAAAATGAAACCTGTATTCTATGTTATAAAGTTGCATTTTATCCGGCCGCAATATTCTCGTTCCCGGTTGACGGTCTTGGTGGACAATCGACATAACGCTAGAGATGCCGAACCGACTTGATGATGAAAAAAAATTGCCGTGGGTGAGCCATGCTTCGGCACGAATGGGCCGGCTCGAGCGGAATGATGCCGCGGCGTCACAGGAAACTGGCGTGAAACTGGCGTGAAACGGCATTGTGCTGGGTTTCGTTCAGTGAATGAGTTTACCGGTGGCCCAAATTCCTTAATCCCCCTATCCCTATTCCCATTCCCTCAAAAAGGCCGACAACGCACTTGCGACTCTTCGGATGTTACCGAGTGTCCATAGGCGTCGGCAGTTGCTTTCTATCAGATAACTCAATCGCTTGTCCCTTAAATATCATAAAAAAGAGCATCTCAATTTTTTTTATTATGCTCTTAGGTCCGTATTTATAGAGGGCTTAAAACAGAGACCATGATAAAAAAAGTTTGAATGCTGTTTACCTTAATAAAAGTCTTTTTATTAATCAAAACAGCATCTCAAGATGTTTGATCATGCTCTTAAGTGCTAAGCGTTTTTTTTTTCATAAAAATAAGGAGGTAAACGAGCAAACGGGTTACCTGATGGAAAGCAACTACCGCCGCCCAAAGACACTCGCAACATCAGGGTTGCATGTGCGTTACCGGCCTTTTAAAAGGGAATACGCTCTCTTCTTGAAGGTTTGTAGGTCGTAGCGGTCCGGAAAGACTGCTGGTGATATTTCAATCTAGAGTTTTACTGTGCGAGGCAGAAAGTTACGCGAAAATCGTACTGTGGACTATTAAATATTAAAACGTACATTAGAATTAAGCGCAGACTATAATTATTACAGGGCTAATAAAGCTTGTTGTGATATTCTTGTATATCACAACAAATTTTATTAGCCCTGTAGCTGTAAGTAATGGCATACGTTCGGCAATGATGGTTAATTATCGTGCAAGGATCCCCAAATCGGCACGACCACATCGTGTAAGAATTAACACAATAGTTCGTAGAACTTTTTCAACGAGTTGATCAAGGGATCACGATGTACGATGATCGACGAGCAGATCCGAGTGTACCTTACACGATGGTCCGAATATCATCATTTGTAATCGCTGATAATAAAGAGGGGCCATTAGACTTTTCCTTTCTCTTTAAGAACAATCATGATAGGGAATATGCATGATTATTTTTTCCGTCATTATAATTGTGTCGTTATTAAAAAACGATGAAGTCTAATCAGTTTTTAGATAAAATTGAAAAGAACAAAGTTACAAGTCTTTAAAGTAGTCAGTTAGAGAGTAAGATCCGATATCGATTATGATGTCAAAGTCTATAAGCTGCATACAAAGTTTATACCAAATTACGTTTTGAAAGAAAGAGATGGATAGAAAACTTAAATCGCTAATATCTTACTTATTTCTTTACAGAATTCAGAGATTTTTTTGTCATTCTGTATACCTATCTTTTAGCCTAGTATTATAGTTATTTGCGTCCAATAAATTTTTATTTTACACGCTTCTTCCCAATTGTCAAAGTAGTAGGTAACTATTTATCAATCTGTGGACGGAGACTGTAAACAATTTACCTTTGCCGTAACAA
>JAOTAV010000399.1:0-35149 GCA_026546445.1 Cyclargus thomasi | reverse complement strand
AAATTGCACCCTCAGTTCATGGCGTAAGATTGAATTGAGGGTGCATCTTAGATATTAATGATGTAAATGGTGTCCATTGAGTATAGCTCTTTTTAATCGTCCGCCATGAACTGAGGGTGAAATTTGAATTGCATCAAGATCGTGTTTGACATCAAGGTTTGTCAAACACGACCATTAACAACATTAATATCTAAAATGCACCTTCAGTTAATGGCGTAAGGATTGAAAATGCATTGCATCATCACTTTTACGTGATGTTTGTTCCCACCGTGTAGAACCCCCAGTATTTAAAATCGTTGAATGCAATATAATTAAGTAACTGCTTTTATTCTTTTACTACTGTTAAAGAGATTAAAATCTATTATGCGTAAGAATAAAAATGTAATTAACTATTAATAGCTACAGTAACTAATAACAAATGATTAAAAATAATAAATAATAATTTTTATTTTATGCATTACAATTTTTTATACCAAAAAAAACTACGTAAGGCTTAAAATTTAAAAACAAATTAGTATTTAATTGTATCAGTTAATCTTAGATTTTTAAGGCAAACCTAAATTGTTTTATCCAGAAACAAAGTTCTAATTAATTTAATTTCATTTCATCAAAGTCGAATAAAATCACGTTAAAACTTAGCCCTTTGTTGGCTTAGCCTCTGAAATTGCCTCATGTAAAGCCTCAAAATTTCATATTCCGCAAATTTTCAGGAGCGTAATCACTAATTCATTATTCAAATTCGTGTTTTTCAAACACCATTTACATTAAAATGCAAAATCGGAACACGCTATGATAAGCGTATTCCAGACTTTGAAAATGTTGGCGTTTTTTAATCTGTGTAACGTTACATGTTTGAGCTTAGCTAACGAATATAAAGTGAATCCATTGTGCTGTAGACAGGCTACGTCTTATCCAATATTTTAACCCCTTTTTTGTCTAATCAGCCCCCCTAGACAAGTGGCAAGCGATTAACGTTTACGATAATCGCTTCGTTTTTGTATGGGATTGACATATTCAAACTCGACTAGATCACGTAACTTTTCGATTGTATATGTCAATCCCATACAAAACATGTATATAATCGTTTGCTACTTGTCTAAGGGGGCTGAACACATTCAGTGAACTTCATATTTAAAGCTTTTTGTAGTTTTGAAATATGTATATGCTCAAGACTATTTGCAACTAAAAATGCTTTTATTACTATTAATCATACCATTTTGTTAGGTTAGGCCTAGGGATCACATTCAAAGTTAATAGAAAATTGAAGACATAAGTGGAAGATGGGGATTTCTTTCAAAATTTTATGCGGAAAAACTAATTTTCCCAATGAAATTTTGACAAATCTTGTACCTTACCCATTCATTATCGTGCTAGTTTATAAAATTTGCGGTTCTAAAGCGTCCATTTATGCAAAGAAAGTAAATGTCAAAAAACAGGAAACCCGACAGCAGGAATCATTACAAATTTAAACATCAAGTTATATATTTCTGGGATGGCTGTGTAAAGCCCTAGCCTAACCCGAGACGAATCTAACAATACCTCATAGGTTAATCTCCATCAAGCAAAAATTTTACAGGAAATAATATAATATCCTTAATTTTATTTTATTTTATTTATAATATTCTTAAATTTGACCATTTCATATTTCTAACAAAACTATAAAGTGGGAGCCAGGATAAAAGTGCAAAATATGCTGCGACTGTTATTTGCATGATTACTTTTCCGCTACTCAGGCGATCGCTCCAATCCCTCCAACTACAGACCAATCGCAATTACCTCCCTCTTCTCTAAGATAATGGAGAGCATCATCAATAGCCAACTCCTTCGGTACTTATATGCTCAAAAATTGCCGAGTGACAAACAGTAAGGGTTCCGTAAGGGTCGCTCAGCTGGTGATCTCTTGGCGTATCTAACTCATCGTTGGGCTCAGGCGATTGAAACTAAAGGAGAGGCATTGGCTGTTAGTATGGACATAGCGAAGGCCTTCGATCGGGTTTGGCACAAAGCGCTCTTATCAAAGCTTCCGTCTGAATGAGAGAAGAATGAGACATGGGCTGGTCGAGAAATTATGCACGTGGGTCACATACACAGAAGCATAAAAGTCGTTATAAACGGTGAATGTTCTAATACTTTGTCTGTCGACGCTGGTGTCCCACAGGGCTGTGTGCTATAGCCTACCCTATTCATACTGCATGACATGTTGCTGGCCAACGACATTCATTGCTATGCGGATGATAGTACAGGTGATACCTTATATACCGGCTCCCCTAATATTTCTCGGCGAAATGTCATTGAGAGCCGAAAGAAACTTGTGTCTGAAATAGAGAACTTGTCGAAGAAAGTCTCTGAGTGGGCTAGACTTAACTGAGTCCCATTCAACCCATCTAAGACTCAAGTTTGCGCGTTCACCACAAAAAAAAGATACCAATGGTCGCAAATCCTCTTTTTGAAAGCACTCCTTTAACAATCTTCCCTAGCATTGAAATACTTAGCGTTAAAATTTCAAGTGAAGTCCAGTTCCGCTGTCATCTGGAGGGTAAATTTGCCTCGAAGAAGCTTGGTATTTTAAATAGAGCGAGACAGTATTTTAGTCCGATTCAACGCCTATAGCTTTACAAGGCACAGGTTCGGCCCCATATGGAATACTGTTCTCATCTATGGGCAGGGGCACCTAAATACCAACTGCT
Organism: Cyclargus thomasi; assembly: GCA_026546445.1. Lineage (NCBI taxonomy): Eukaryota > Metazoa > Arthropoda > Insecta > Lepidoptera > Lycaenidae > Cyclargus > Cyclargus thomasi. The sequence continues at coordinate 32,462 of JAOTAV010000399.1, read as the reverse complement.
CCCTCTAGATCGTATCCAGCAAAGGGTTGCTCGGATTGTTGATTGCCATAGTGATTCAAACAAGCTGGATCCCCTGGAGTTGCACCTAGAGGTAGCTTCGCTCTGCATCCTTTATAGATTTTATCACGGGAAGTGCTCAGAGGAATTGTTCAGAATCATTCCACTTGTAACTTTTCGCCATCGACCTACGCGGAAGGTTTACCACCCATATAGTCTTGATGAATGGCAATCTTCCACAGTACGATTTTCACGTAGCTTTCTGCCTCGCACAGTAAAGCTCTGGAAGGAACTATCACCAGCAATATTTCCGGACCACTACGACCTACAAAACTTCAAGAAGAGAGCGTATTCCCTTTTAAAAGGCCGGCAACGCACATGCAACCCTGATGATGCGAGTGTCTATGGGCGGCGGTAGTTGCTTTCCATCTTTCCATCACTCATTTGCTCGTTTGTCCCGAGGACACTCTACTAATTAGATTTAGATGAAATTCGGTATACAGACATGGGACTCAGATAATAGCATACATTTTATTCCCATTAAATGGTCATGTGGGATAAAAGAAGGAATCTTAATATTTATTATACTATGTGTATGGGTGCAAAGTCACGGGTAAAAGCTGTGCCTAATAATTACCTGAAACTGTGACAAAATTCATGTTTTGTGGCATCCAGGCAAGGTCAAATACTGCATTGTTATGACACTGAAAACCTTCCAAGGAACTTGCACTTGTGACTGTTGAAGTGTCCTGAAACATTTAATTCACAAAATATATTAATGTAAAATTGGTGATGTCAATACTTATGATGGTTTTTAAAGTGACAGAAATCTTTTTGGAGGTTAGAAGAGTTGTAAGAATGGCCAATTCAAAATAAAAATGATGACAAGGTTTAAAAAAATCTGCTGTATATAAGAGGTATACTGATTATATTATGATGTTTAGTCATGATTAATTATTATTATGGTTCAAATTTAAGTTGTAAGATTTGGTTTTAATAACAAGCAGACAATGGGACAGGTAAAAGTAAATAAAAGCTTTTAAGAAAATCAAATTCCAAAGTTTCATTGTCTAAAATAATCATTTTATCTTTTGAAACACAGAAGAAAACTTGTTATGAATGAATTGATAAATATTTTTGAATTTCTTTACAACTAATCTTACAAAAAACTAGAGAAACCTTTGTAGAGCATTAAATTTTTTTTCATATATCATTCAAACATAGTATATTTTCCATTCCAATTGTTAACTTCAAAACAAGTAACAATTTTTTTTTGGAATTTTAAGATTGGAATGTTGAATAAGGTTTGCTCCCAAGCTATTTAAACAAAAAAAAAACTTAAAATGTATGAATCTATATTCCTACTAAGAGTTCTCACTTTCACAAGCCTTTTCCATCACTACGAAGATATTTTAGGAATCCCGTAAAAAAATTGTCCATTTAGTTTAACTGGTCAAGTTATCATATTATTATATGTATTATTCATGCATTGTTTTTTTATATTGTTTTTTAAAGATGGAAGCATGTTTTTGACAAATCTCATTGTAAAGCTGGGCCTTTCAGCAATTACTTCTTTGTGGATTATATTTTTATTAATAATATTAACTATTCCTACACCTTATAATGTCTTTTAATGAAATCTAAAACGGCTTTTAAGTATTATTAATAATCCTGAATTTATCAGACAATACATATTGGGTTCTTCCTAGACCCTAGGCGTGACAGAATGTTACCAAAAAATAAAGCATGTACTTAAAGTTAATTATATACAAAGAACTACCTGTATCGCAACGCGACCATCCTCGTTAGCGAGCGCTAAAATATGTTCGCGCCCGGGAGCTTCGCTGAAGCGACAAGCAAATATTGGAGGATCTTGCTCAAAGTTGGCAGCTGGCACCGAGTTTTGTAGTCCATAATAAGATTCTTCGCCATACACTACGAGCCTCTTTAATATACTATCGTAATTGAACCGGGAATCTAGAAGATAAATTGAACATTGAGAATCGACTTACAGGACGACCATAGGGTAGTAATATAAAAATCACATAATGTTAGAGGACAGTTACTTACATATCCCCAATTGTCTATCAATTATACTCTGAATATCGTTCATTTTTATTTATACTTTAATTAAAATGCATCGGAAATAAACTCAACTTTTCTAGAAAGCAAAAGTTTACCCGCAATTTTTGTTTTGATTCGACAGATGACATTGACATCGAGATATATTTTTTTATCAGGTTACAAGAGCAAAGAGGATACAAGACCTCCATCCCAGGTTAACATTTTTATGGATGCTGTATACACTCGCCGAGATCTCTCGGGCGAGAGTCTAGTCTCGTGGAATTGAAGCCTACATTAAAGTACTCAAAACTTATGAAAAAGCACCGACGACGTTTGGTGAAACCAGACGGCATACTCGGCTCTGCTCGCCGATGATCGTATTATAGCACGTTTTAACGAATGATAGATTTAGGGGCCTGTTTCTTCACTTTCTCATAAGTCCTGGAAAGGTTGTCTACAACTTATTTGACTGAAAATGTGAAGAATATGTCAATTATAGACTATCCGATACTGATCAGAAGTGGTGATTTTTTTTTTTTTTTTTATTAAGATTTAATGGCCTGGTAACGAGACCTTTAAGCCAAGTCTTTATTTTATAGTTTTTGAGTTATTTCATATTTATGTTCTAGATAGTTCCCACTGTATTTTTAACATATTTATATATAGCACTATAACACTTTTGGTTTTTGAGTAAATCACTTAATTGGCGGCGGGAGGTATCACTTTCATCAATTATTTCAGCTGCCAACACTAGTCTATGGAATGTAAATCTTGAACAGTTGAAGAAAATGTGGTTCATGTCAGCGTTCTCCTCTTCACTCAGAAGTGGTGAACTTCCTAGCCATCAACAATTTTCATGTTTTTGCCTATGTATCTTTTGTCTATATTCTTTAGTCTATTATTTCTTTAAAAAAAGCAGATTATCTATAGTCTCGCAATCTTTGTTGTATTTTGTCGTTTTTACGATTTTCAACAAAATTAGACGAGAAATTGTTATATTATATAAATTTTGTATACAAAAAGCAGTATAGCAACTAAAAAGTAAAATTTGATAAAGATAGTTAAATGTACGAACAGGGCATCCTTTGAAATCAGTGGTGTTTGCGGTTGCATTTCAAAGCATACATACAACTTAATATGAATAATTTACGTAATATTTGGAGTATTTTGATTGTTTTATACGCTTGTCTATAAAATTATATTAAAAACTCGGTTTACACGTAAGTATTGCAAGAACTTTTTTTATTTGCAAATTCGGCTCCTTAATTTTTGTGTAGTTTGACAGTTGCGAATTGCCATTACTGCATTTGTATTAAAATTATTAGAAAAATTAGTATAGTTACGTTCTAATGATTTACATTATCAATTTATAGGTGCATGGAATGTAAAAATGGACAAAAATATCCTACACCAGCAGATATTTTCAGTCGGGAAATCGAATGGAAGCGCCGAAACGCTTATGCAAGGGGGCTGCAGTTGGCTTTCCCTACTAGGCTACCTTTACCGTTCCCTGCACAGGCCATGCGCATTCACCAATATAATTTACCAGTTTTCCCGCCACCTATGCCCTCTGCAGCGCGCAACCAAGAACCCAGTCCCTTTATGAACATAATGGACGAAATATCATACTGGGTGACCACTAAAAGGGCACCTTGCCTTCTAAACTATGATAATGTTATAAAGAGACAAAACGAGCAAGCTCACTGCTCAAAAGATACATTGAAAAGTACCCCAAATGCTGAGATTGCTCAGCCTAAGAGCAAGAAGAGAAAATTGAAACTCCTCGATGAATCTGAATCATCAGAAAAGCAGCAGAATATTTTCTTTGACAAGTCACTAAGCAAAAATATTAAAGCTCCAAAAAGTCTCTCTGATTCACTGGCTTCCAGTATAGATTTCAAAATCAAACCGGCAGTTCAACGGAAGGCTAAAAAACCAAAAGTACAAAAAAAGAACAAGGAAGTAACATCCAAGATAAATAAAGTTTGCACTTCAACACCAAATACTAATCTTAGGAGAAGCCTCCGTAAAGTTCGACAAACCAATAATAATTACAACCAACTAGATGATTCATTTGAAATTTTAAATGCTAGTGCTATAGCAGCAGAAGACAAACTTGAAATTAAAGTAGAGCCTAATGAGAAAACAAACTTGCCAGTACATAATAAAAATGAAACAAATGGTAATTATGAAGATTCAAGTGATGTGTCGGGGTTCACTGCAAACTACATACGGTCTACCAAAGTGCACTCTTCTAAAACTGCAACTAAAGCCCAGTGTAAAGGAAACGGGAATCAAGTCAAAATTAAAAAAAATTCTAATGATCATGACAATATTTTAGTGTATGTAAATAAGTCAGCAAATACAGGGAACCCAACTGCTGTGGTCTTAAACTGCAGTACTGACTCATCACAAAATATCATAAATCTGGTTACTGGAGAACAGAATACATCTAATAATGTAGATAAAAGCACATCCCTGCTCAAGTTCGTAAGCATTAAAAATACCCAGGAACCTGATTCCCATAAGAGTATAAGACAAAGAAATCCAATTCCTAATCATGAAGCATCTTTTCAATCGAGAAGTAGTAATGCCTCCAGGTATCCAACTAGGCAAAGAAAGGTTTCAATAGTTGACTCTGAAAAAGAGGCTGCTAAAATGAATACTTCAGAAAACACAAAAGTCATCCCTAAGGAAAATAATTCAGAGCGCAAGGAAAACTCTGCAAATGTGGTTTCTAAAACTAGGAGTGGAAGGAGGATTGGAACTGATGTGGATCCAGAAGAGTCAGCTTGCACAAGGCTCAATGATAATAGTGGTGAACTAGTGAGTTCCAGTCCCACTTTGAATGTAGGGGGAAGAAGTTCTAGAAAAAATAATTCTCAGACTACTCGTAATAAGTTTCACAGAAACAATAAAAAAGACTTGTGTGATGAAAGTGAAAAGGATGTAGTTGGAGAAACATCTTGTGTCCAATTACGGTCAACTAGAAGAACTAGGCAAGTGACAAAAGCGAACAATGTGACTGGACAATTATCACAAAAGGACTCTTTGAGAGACAAAAGTGGTTTTGCTACATGTTTCTCGGACAGTGATAGTGACAATGAACCTTTGAAACAGAGGAAGTTTTTCTGTTAATTTTTAAAATATTTAATTTGTGTTTTGTTATTTTGAAGACTCATTGAGACCATTACAATAGTCTCAACAAATAATATGTAATATTCTAAATGCTTGACTATCAGTAAATCTATCATGACAGATATTTAGTACTAAATCTGTATATTGCACCAAGATAGCAGCAAGTAATTAAGCTGTGAATGTAATAATAATTGATAATGGTGCTTTTTTAGCATTGGATTATTAAACATACTAATGATAATGTATTTAGTCTCTAGTAATATTTATTGTATAGATAAAATTATTGCACGTATGTAACAAATGAAATTTGTATTATAAAGTGCCATCTAAGGTTTATTAAATTGTATTACATTTTCCATGATTGTAACAATGTTATACACTAATTAAGGTTTTGATTATAATTCTTAGGAAAATATTGTTAATTTCTTATGAAATTTTTGTGAAAATACATGCTTGTATACCAGGAAATGCAATGTTTTATTTTACCATTGGTCTTTTCTTGTATCTAGTAGTTAAAATTACTATTATAATATCATTTCTATGATAAAAATCTTAATTATATTACTTTTGTTTTATCTAAAGTTAAAATACTTATAAAAGAGAAAAACAAAATTATTTCTAAATATTTCAATTTTTACAACATAAAATTTAACTTGCAAACAACGCTAATGAGGCACTTGTGTAAAGCACCTAATTTCTAATAATTTGGCTTGAAAAGAGACCGAATGTCGCGCTCGAACATATATAATACATCCAATGTATGTTAATTAATTTTAACAACTTTATAATACGATATTGTCATTAGTTTTGTATTAAAATTTTATTGGCGAGAAGTATTAAGTTATTAATACTCTTTAAATGTTTTTAAACCTCTTTCTTTGTAGTTTTTACTAGCGTCTTTGTCCATTTTTTATCCCACGGGGAAATTAAATCAAAATAAAACGTATTTTATTATTTATATAAGCAGTCAGCTACTACCCAAAGTATATGATACTTCAGACTATACACTACTACAGATTTTCATTAAAACGTTATAAACAGTCACAAGGAAACTTTTTCATCGCTGATATTTTTATTTCTGATATAAAAGCGCCACCTGTTGTCGACTTTTATTATTAATATGGAGATATATCACGGAGATTTTACATTGCTGACGGCGGACCAATACAATCTACTCGTCACTAGATGTCAGTACTATAATTAGTTTTATTTTAATATCTACTGCTTAATAGATGGCGGTTGTAACCATTAATAAGTAATTTTAAGAATCCAAAATTACCCAAAGTTAGAGAATATAAATGTTTTTTGTCTTAACATATATGTAAAATGAAAAAAAAAAACGAAAATAAAACTACTTATTATGTGACATCTTGTCGTTAATTTTTGTTAGATTACCCATACAAATTCGAAAAATTATAATAATTCGCCGCAATCAGGAGTAGTAATATTGTAGCTATATTAACAATATTTTCCTAATAATATCATTAATTAGAATTAACCCCTGTTACCGCCAGCGTAATAATGATTTATACAACGAGTGACGAGAGTTTTTAAGTGGAATTAAAAGTACGGTCTATTACTCTTGCGAATTATGTAGGCACCTGGCTCAAAATGTCAGTTATGTTAGCCCCCCCCCCGCGTATTTCCGTTCGCAGCACAACGCGAGTTAGCAAAAAAAATTAAGGCGTATTTTTGGGCTTCTTATGTCTGTTACTTCTAAACGGCTAGAACGACTTTAATAAAATTAGGTTTGTAATTACTTGAAAGGTCCGGTCGCGTTGCTATCCGTATATATAGCGTCTTACTTTCCCAATCAACAATAATAACAATCAATAATGTACCGCACTGATTTCACTCGGACATTAAATTTTTAACGTACCTGACACTCTTCTAATGTTGCAAGTGTCTATGGGCGATGGTAGTTGCTTTCCATCCGATAACCTTTTTCCCTTTATCTTATTAAAAAAACGGGCTAACTTTTAACTGCTGCGGATTCTTCTTACACAGCACTTGGCCATTTTTTACGTTGGGGACCATATTGAAGCTATATACGTATAGCCAGGTAATTGCTTTTATATATTAATCATAAACTAAAAATTTTTCGCCACTTTTACAGCGTTTATAAAATAGCTCATCTGGTATTTATCAAATATATCTAAGCACCCTATATTACAATATACTTATTACCCAATTAAAATGGTAGAGGTTTGCCTGATTAAAAAAAACTAATTTCAAATCGCTTCATCCGTTTGGGAGCCGTGATACCGTAGACAGACAGATACACAAAGACTTACCCCTATAAGGGGTGCACACTTTGCTTAACAAAACAACTATAAATATCTACGCTCAAAAAGTTACCTACATAATCTATATATATAATAAAACAGTAAAATTGGAGTATCTGTACATTTAATATTTTTACAAAATTATTAATTTTCCTTACATTGTTAACGAGTAGTAATAGAACACATAAGAAAAAAAAAGTTGTCTGTTTGTACGCGCTAATCTCGAGAACTACTGGACGGATTTGAATAATTCTATTTTTCTTTAATAGCTATCAGGCCTGGACAACATATAGGATACTTTATATCCCAAGAAAATGTACGGTTCCCGGGTGATACACAAATTTTTGCGCAACGAAGTTGCGGGCACCAACTTTATTATTGTTTAAACTACCCGTAATTTCCAATTTGTAAAGTTTTGTGATTTGTAAAGTTTTGTATGCAACTTAGGTACTACACGTGTCACTCTGAATACTTCCAACATAATATGACTGTTATGTATTATTATAACTACGCATTATACTAACATTATGCGTGGAATTATATGGAATCCGATGGAAGCATCAAATCGGAAGAAATAGGTATTTTAATATAATTTTAGTCAGCTAATACGTCAATAATCTGCATTCCGTATTCTAATTCCTAAATAATAATTTCATCAAAATCCGTTCGGTAGTTTCGGCGTCATTGACGCACAAACATTCAATACATCTAAAAATGGGTCGACTCGACCGGAGAAATACTACGGAAAACCGGCGTGAAACAGCGCTTGTGTCCTTGCGTTGTGTTTCGTCGATTTCCCTTTCCCTAAATATAATAAATAAAACAAATCAAAGTTCTTATTGCAACAGCTCAGACGTTTTATACAGTTTTATACAGTATACTTTCGCTCTGCCCTCCCTTAATAACTTAAATGAATATTAAGCTATTATTAGTATAAATTATTAGAATAAAATTTTGCACAGCTATCAACTTAAATACGTAGTTAAAGTAAAAGTTAAAAAGAAGCATTATTTAGGTGACCATATTTCGGTTTCTGCATCTGTTTGGAATTCGATGTATTTCTAATTTCAAATCTTGCTTCATACATGACTTCATTTTGCACTTGACATTGTGCATTGACTTCATACCGATGAAGTTGACGTGTATGGGAGCCAGCAGGTATTTTGAACGTCACTGACAATGGGTACAATGAAAATCGTTTGTTCGTCGACAGCTCGATTATTTCACGTAACTACATCTGTGAAGTCATGAAACTCTGTGAGAACCTTACTTAACATTGGAGATTAAAGGATTTCTATTCTGTAGTGTCCTTATTTGGCAGATGATTATTCCATTTACAAACCATGTGAACGTCAGAAATGATCTACCCACCTGCTGACTTTTACTTTACCTACCAGAGTCTCCTTCGGTAACATTTCGTAGAATATGGTATGGTAAGTTAAAGTAACCTATTTTTTATTCAAATCCTTCTTACTAAAGTTATCGCACATGCCAGCACCGTACGCGCCTCATACCTCGCTAGGCGGCGCTTACGGTGCGCCGTGTTGGTGATAGGGTTGCCAAATCCAGGCTGATCATTTCCTGGACATATGGACAATTTCAAACGCGTGGCCCTAACACTTCGTTGAATGAGAGTTTAGGTCTCCGATCCGAGACTAAATTAAAAAAAATAAATCCGGGACAGCAAAGTAAATTACTGGACGTACACAAAAATTCGGGACAAACCTGGAAATCCCGGCCTTGTGGTGACCCTAGGAATGTGCGAGGTTGTATCATTGCCTAACATATAACTGATTCTAAAGTGCCTAGTATTTGTTGTATCTAATAATATATCTAAAGAAAGTTGTCTCTTTCAGTTTGACTTCCGTATGCTCCCGCTACAAAGGAGTGTTTATTTGGTGGCAAATCACAAAAAGTAGCGTAACAGAATCCACGTATTTGTACAACTGTCTCGAGAGTCGAGCCGGTGTCGGTAACACTAACAACGGTATACTAACTACAGACTAACAAACTTGTAAAAAGTGAACGACAGTCGCGACCCATCGCATCACGTGTTTTTCTAACCATGTTTTACAAACATGTATCAATAACGATCTCTTTCTGGATATTAGTTACAGTATTTTTAGCTAAGAGCATTTGTGGCCTACTGGGTAGACCTTCAGACCACACTTGAGAGGATGCAGGTTCGATACCGGTTGGCTTAATTAAGGTTTCAAGTAGATAATGCGAGCACTCGTACGGTAACTTCGCCAAGAAACCTTTACATACCTAATTAATCTTAGTATTGAGTTTTTCTAAGATAGCTGTCGCCTAGTCGTGTAACGTGTCACAAAATAACTTGTTACTATTTAGTTTTAATTAATTAGGTACATACAGTCAGAAAAAAAAATCATACGCAGGTGACGCACCCCGAGGCGGATTAGTCGGGAGTCTAGTCGGGGCATCACAAGTCAATGTTACCTGTGAACTGTGACGTGTGTTATGTCGACATTACTCGTCTAAATTAAGAGTGATATTCCTAAGGATTTTTTTCCTACAGATTCATAGTAACCTAACGCTGTTTATTTTGTTTCACAGCCAAATATTTATGTACGGGCCATGTGGAATCCTAACAAACGGCAAACAAAACGCGGCACAATTAGTGTCCAAATAATGGGCATAATAGTGGAGGTATCAGGTGACCGGGACGAGGTGGGAAGGTGACGTCGCAACCGGACACCACCCGACAACACCCGATCCCACCCGATACTGCGGGTTGTCCGACTCCAAAGGCTTGTATTGAGTTTTTATTAAAGCGAATGCCGCCAACGCGGAGAAACGTTTTGACAGGTCTTTTACGGTGTAGGTACAAACTACAGCCTCACTGGGGTTAGCTCGCAAAGTGCTCATTATGGTGATTCGCCTTTATTAATTACGGTATTACTATTACGGTAAAGGTTTTTCTTATGGAATAAGGGGAAAGGGCGCAGGCACGTCATCTGATGGAAACCTACTGCCGTCGCCCAAGAACACTTGTAACATCAGAAGCGTTGTAAGTGCCGGCCTTTTTTATGAAGAAATATGCTACATGAATAGGAAGTGAGGTGTAGGGAGTTGGTGAGTCGGGCCTCCGGTAAACTTACTGGACGAAACACAGCGCAACGATGTTTCACGCCAGTTTTCTGCGAGGCCGCGGTATTTCTCGGACTGACTCGGCCCGTTCATGTCGAAAAACGGCTCATAGCAAAGAGCGTCCTTATTCGAGCCAGGGTAGGTTGACTACAGTTACATTAGGAAGAACTTAAATTCACTTCATAAAATAGTACTAATAAAATTACAATAATTTAATTACTATTTTATGTCTGTATAAATGGTCCTAACTAATGTGATGTTTAATGCTAGAGTGTCTCTAAGCTCTATCTTCAAAATCCGTATTAGACAGAAACATTAGGTAACTCTTCAAAGTTAAACAAATGAACCATTTAAGTCTCGGGCAAGAAAAGTAATTATTGTTCGGGATAACCGTGTGTTCTCGCGTTGTAAGCGTATCTCAGTGCAACAAAGTTCTGGGCAGTAAACTTAAAGTTTATAAAAATATAAATTTAAAGTTTATGAGAAAATTAATTTCAATGCTTCTTTCATTACCAAACAATAATGAATTATTAAGGATGTGCTTACATATAAGTAGCCCACCTGGCCCGTCATATCTGTGATGGCGGGACGGCGAGGGGAGCGGGAGGCGGGGTGAGACGGCGGGGGGCGTGGCCTCTGTCGCCGGAAAACTCGGCTCCGATGTCCGCTTCCTCCGCGCTCGCAGTAGAGCCTCCTCGAGCCTCCGGCAAGGGTACAAATTTATTTTGTTTGTATTGGAATTGTTCAGGTTATTTATTTTGATAAGTATGAATAATAAATTACAAAAATTTAAAAATAGTATTAATACAGGTTTTTCTTCTCGTGAATTATCCATGACTACGTGTTTATACTGAACACTTTTTCTTTCCGAAAAGATTGTTTGTGGCAGGATATTTGAAGTTAAATATATAGTAAATATAATATAATATGTAGCATAGTTTAGCGGCATACTATTACAACTGGCTATCAGTGTAGCTTTATTTCCACCTACATTAAAAATCAGCTACATTTTTTCATCAAATTCGAACTAGGATAAATGATGAAAGCATCCCAAATATTTTTTAAGGCCGAAAACCCTTTAGAAGAAATTTATTACAGGCTAATTATAAATGAATGTGCATACAAAACTTATAGTTGGTTAAGATGTGTATCAATAATTTCGTTTGTAAAATAAATAAATAAATCATACAATGCTAAGATATAAGTTACTCTATTAAACGAGTTTCACCATCAAGTTTCTAGAAAAATATGTTGGCATTCAAAGTTTCACAATCTAACTTCAAACTGTGGCTTTACCATGAGTTTGTAGCAATATTATTTGTCGATAAGTACCGACTACGTAAATTTATTATGGCAAAATTTTACAGCGCCTCTAGCGGTCACTTGCGAAACAGAAACTGCCATACTAAAAATTTAAGTCGTCACTATCGAGTGTCGACAAATACTATTGCTTCAAACTCATGATAGAGCTACAGAATTGAGATTCAAAATATATATTGTGTTACTCACACATATTGAGTGTGATCGCCAGAACATTAAGAAACCCGAAATTAATAATATATTATAGCTTTCCCTGTTTTATTACCTATTTACATAAAATATAAAACAGCAATAAACAACAAAGGAATCGGAAGCCGCCGATTTCTCATAACACATGAATGTCGACTGCTAAAAACCTTAAAATTCTCCGCATGAAATAAATATCTGTCTGTTTGTCTGTCTATCTATGTGTCAAGATTTAAACCGCTTAAAAATATAACAGTTATTTAGTAGAGATACCTAGGAAAGCAAAATTTTACTTAAGTTTATATTGCGAATATTTAATTTACAATGAAAATAAAACTTCCTAAGCGATGAACAAACGGTGGAACAAAGTTGCAGGCTACACCTAGGGATGTTTTAATTTTATTACCTTATCACAGTTTTATTTATTTCAATTTATGCAAAAAATTTTCTGCGACGAAAACCAATAAATGTATACATGAATAATAAATTTTGTTTTTCCATGAAATTAGAACTATGGATGATGAAAACATTTCTAATTTTGTTAAATGCCAAAATATTTCGTTAAGTTTACCAATAATTATAGCAAGCAACGATCTAAAAAATTTTATTTTAAACAGTTGATGCCTGCAACTTCGTTGCGCGAAAATTTGTATATCACGGGAACCGTACATTTTACCGAGATAAAAAGAATCCTATGTGTTGCCTAGAATTATTATCTATTAAATAAAAAAAGATTTATTGGAATCCGTTGAGTAGTTTCGGAGATTAGCGCGTACAAACTGACAAACAGACAACTTTTTTTGTTGATTTGTATTCTTTTACTGTTCCTAAGCCCCCTACATTGATTAGTTTGTAAAAATATTAATTGTACAGACACGCCAAATTTACTGTTTTATTACATGTATAGACATCTATTACTGCACTCGTCACTCGCAACATGATATAATATTTTTTGTTCTGTTAGTCTCCGTTTAGCATATTTTGATACAACCCTATTGTCCTATATATGCTTTCTATTTAGCAACGTACCTTTGTAGATCCAGCACAAGTTCGTCCTAATGATTACTTAAGAGTTCAATAGACGAACAAAGAGGGATGTCTCTCGGAGTAAACATTGTGAATGTTCCGGGAATGTGTCTCGTAGTGTGTGACGTCCGTGCTGGTCTTTGTTCTAGCTGATAACAATATAAACAAGCATTAGGTGACCATTGAGGGCCACTGTGCGGACAATAAAGCCACATGCACAATGCGAACGAAATAAAGCATGTTCAAAAATATTTTAGAAAACGGTTTTTTTTTTAATTTACACTATGTGTAACAGTATGAAATATTTATGATTATTATATGTATCAATTTTTTATATAATATATTATTTTCCTACGAACGTTTACTTCGAAATTTCCTTTCAAATGTAATGAGTACCTGCATTAATTTTCTTCAGTTTAATTTATTATCCATTACTTTATATGTAGTTAGAACAACCCACTAAGTTATTACCGGCCACCAAAGCCTGATATCAAAAAGTACTGCATCAACACGCTACCTGTCGTAAAATTTGATGTCGATCTCGGAATGTTTACGAGTTACCAGGTTTTAATGCTTAGTTACTACTCAGCTGATAGGACGGCTACAATACATCACCGAAGCACATGAAACGCTAGCCCTATAAAATGTAATACGGAAGCATAAATTGATTTTTATTTTAAGCGTTTAAACAGGACACGAAAATCTTTATGTGTTACACCGTGATAACAGGATTTTAAATAAAACGGGCCAAGGATTCAAAATAACCAAAACTAATTCTAAATTAAGTCAGAGACAAAACTGAAACACCTGCTATAAGAGCTGTCAGTATTCAAAAACAGTATAACGGAACGCATTCCACGTCGACCGTCGTAAACCACGCAGTAGCTTGCGTGTGATGGATCACTTTTACTACTTAAACACAAACCTTCGCCAAAAAAATAGCAGCAGGACGCTAAGACAAAGATGGAGGAGGCCTCGCGGGGCGCAACGGGACACAATGACGACAAATTCACGGAACAAATTTACAGAATAATACGCCATGGTGCTTTGTGTTGTCGAGTGTCGCGCAATGCTCATAAAAGTTCGATTTTTGAATTTCATTGTTTCAAATCGTAGTTTAACTTTACGTTGTGGGCTATAATATAATTGAAATTGATCATGACTTACAATTTCGTGTTTTCCCTTCGAAGTTCAAGCGAGACAATAAATGAATTTCTAATTGTAGACGCTTTAGTGTATGTCTCGTACTTAAGAAAATTTAATTATGATCTGATCAAGAAGTGATAGAACAGACCCTAAGAATTTGTCACATCGAGGGTCCAAACTTTTATGTTATATGTATTATAAAACTAACGAGGTGTTGTCAGCTGCAGGCCACTAAAACTATAAACCCAGGGTGGTTTATTGCGATGGCGGGCTACAAGTTACATCTTTATAATAACTGCGAGAATAACACCTAACTAGAAACTGCAGTACTCTAATAGAATATATATATTTATTTGCTGCTGGTGGAATTCAAATGAATTGGTTAAATATTGCATTGTGTCTCAGGAATTATTGGCCGGAATCGAAAAATTATTTTTGTGTTAGGTAGTCTATTTATCAAGGAAGGCTATAGGTATATAAGACTGTATAACATAACGCTATAACCAAATGGAACCGAGCAGTAATCAAAACATGTTGTAGCGGGATAGTTTATAAAGTTTCACGCGGACGTAGTCGCGAGCAACAGCTAGTGCCTTATATAAGCATAGCATACACTGCAACTACATGCTTGAATTCGGAAGCAAAAAGATTTTATTTGTATCTTTTCATAATTTGTTTAAAATTTAATTTTCCTAACACGTAGTTACTTTGAACACCTTTGAATGACAGAAGTTAATAACCGCTACAATCTACCGGCTTAAACTTTCAATAACATAGTTATGATCCACAAATTCCGATGTATCGATAAAAACTAATGAAGACTTAAAATCGATTCGGGACCGATGGAATCGATAAATATCGTCGGGTGACTAATGAGTCGGTAATCAGTACCACACGACAACAACACTAGCACGTAATAATTTTGATGCACGACCGAGATAAATCTATTAAGAGATGACAACTCCATCGGCCGGCGGCACAGGCGTATTATTATTATTTTAATGTTATTATTCAAATTATTATAATCTCGTCGGCCATATTTATAGCGTTCGCTTAATCCTTTTTGATACGCCGCTTAAGGATGAATCGGAAGGGCGCACACTGAGACGCGCGTTGAGGAAAATCGCTAGTACGAACAGTTGCCTTTTTAATGGCACCATATTAATAAATAGAGCTTGATTGATAAAGTTTAAACAGAAACGGATTTTGTCGCGGAGCACTATTATCATTCCCGACGTTTGAATTTTCGGGTACTTGAAGGACTTCAACGACTTGGACGCCTCTGCCGATCACCGCTGCCGATGGAAAGCAGCCGAAACGTCGGGATTAATAATTTTCAAACTTTTTAATGAGTAATACTCGCGTAAACCTAAGAAATCAATAGAGGTTGATTTTAAGTAGGCTGGAATGATGCTTAGATTATATGTGGTTAGGTCATTTAGTCCCTCGTTAACGATTTTTTAATGAAATCAGGGGGATAACGAGCAACTGGGGATACCTGATGGAAAGCATCTACCATCCCTCATAGATATATGTGACGTCAGAAGAGTTGTAGGTATATTGCCGGCCGGAAAACGTTTTCTTCTTGGAGGTTTGCAGGGCGTATTGGTTCGGAAATACTGTTGGTGATAGTAACAAATTTGATTTCTATAGCTAGTGCTTTAGTGGTGAGTTCAAATAAGTTTATGAGCTAGTAAATAAAATATTAATGTATTAAAATTCGAACATTTTTACCTTTTACCAACAAAAACTTTACTGCCGTAGATCCGCCTATATCGTATTTAAGAACATGAATAAACTGTTGTTTTTCACTGAGGTTTAATAATTATGATCTAATCATATGTGCGTCAACCCTACAAAGGTGTAAATGCTTTATAAAATACGTGCAGGGATATATCGGAGACAATTTATTTCCAGATACCTTCTCCCTTCTGCGCATTCGTTCCACACCGTATCACACCGTACAACTATTACTTTAAAACTCACTTTTATTTGATGTCTTACTTGTGATTTTCTGTTGAATTCATATTCAAAATTAAACTCTGCGTCAATGAAATAGGGTTAATTTTAGAGTAGGTTGAGGTGAGTTAGATTCCGCATGGTGTTATGGTCCCGTTGATTGCGCGAATAAATAAATAAGTCTCACGTAGAGACGCGCCACTAATTTAGTTGTCACGATCGGACCTTTTATTTTGAACATCACCGCAAAATATATAACAGCTTAAAATTAAACTAGCAGTTTTTGCATTGCAACATTCGTAACCAATTAAAACAAAAAAAAAAGATGTAAAGCCGGTAATCATTATGCAGTTTTTGTAGCACGCGGGTTACGGAAAATACGTGGAAAAAATACATTTTTTTGGCTGATTATTCTTATTAAATACTGCCATCATGATACTGTAGACAGTCAAAATAAGTTACAAAACAATATAGCGTTTATATTGTAGCAACCAAAAAGTGTTTGAAATTTTTAAATATTATGTTTGCCATGTGTCATATTGAACAAAAATTGGAACTTGTAAAACAATTAACAGCCCAAAATAAAAGCACGCTCCAGTTGTGAATTCGGCTGGTCACCGTCCCCCGCCGGCCTGACGAACACAAATCAAAACAATAAATCAAACAACAATACTCCTAGCTCGTATAACCAAAACAAATTAAGGATTTCTTTGTGTCTGTTTAGAGGCTTTCTTTTGTATAATGGTGACCATTCAGGGGCATCGTAAAACTAAAGAATCCACACGTAATATACGACGGCTGTAAATCTAGAGAAAAAAACATTCTTCTTGTTATTAGTTTTATATTAAAAAAAGTTTCCCGTAAGTCGATTCCTGGCGAGTTTTATTGCACTGTTTACAGCTTATGAATTGATGTGTTTCAAAGTGACAAGTATCTACAATTTTACTACTTTAGCAAGTTCCTATCATCCGATCGAATCTTATTTCATTTTTACATTTTGCTAGCATCTTCCCTTCCTATTTAATGTCAACATGCAAAAAATATTCGAGAAGAAGATTTAAGAAGATGAAGCATAAATGCGGATATTTATACTACAATACAAAGCAAGCTATTAATATATAAAAAGCATCGGTTGTCATACGTATTTATGAGATAGATTTTTTATCGTACCTTTCTTTTTATGTTCTGATATCTTTCCGTTGTAGATTTTATTAAGGGCTTGTTACACCATTTACTGTTAAAGTTTCTGTTCGGCTATTCACAACTTTTTTGACAGATTCTCCATACATAATCTGTCAAATAAAGTTGTATCTGTCAAATAAATAGACTATCTGTATGCGGTGAAACAGGCCCTTAATTTACCACTCTGCTACCTACTTGGAACAACTTGGAACATCCAGAATCTCTCATCAAGTGAACAGACAATCGGACTGGCAGCCGCAATAAGGCAGCTAGATTCAGTAGGGGCTTTATGTTTTAATAAACATGCGCTTAGCCGTGTAATGGCCGGCTAAGTGACGGACAACTCAATTAGCCGGCGACCGTAGTCGGCCGACCGAGCCGGAGCCAAGCTGCGAGATAATCACGATCTACGGCAACGTAAATCACGACGACGCTAATAATTATCGTATTATGTGTTATTAATTATGTTTAAAACCAAACATTATTTATTTTAATTTTGAAATATTCGTGTTCGATGTCGGATGTGCTTTAACTGTAGAATGCGACTGTGAGATGAGATTTCGTCGGTGACTTTACCGCTGTCACACATATTTTACATCTTCTGAGTGTAACAGTGAAATCCTTGGTCTGTTTATGTCCTAATGCATATATCAAAATAACCTTAATTTAATACTTTTATTACAAGTATACGTTTCGCAACAACTTATGTTATTTTGTTTTCAAAGAGTTTCTTGATATTAAAAAAAATCTATTTATTTACTTATTTTACCTAATATGTAGTATGTACGTACGACGTCCCATCCTTAAATAAGATTTGTATATTTCTTGAAATTTAAATAACGCTATGTCGTTATTCTTAATAATGTTTACGTATACAGAACATTAGGGTAGAGCACCTGTTGACGGGCGCGGCGGGCGGAGCGGGCTCACAAGGCTGAGATATTATTGATGAGCTCCGGACCCCCGTGGCATCCACGCGGGGTCACCCATATATGTATGCTACAAGGCATAAACTTCTGATTTAGCGAATACACACGCCTGATATCTATGACTTATAGCTAATATGATGTGCTATTCAGGTTGTACCACCAGACTTTAGTTGTTGCGTATTACCAACAAACCAAGCTATACATTATAATAAAATTAATGTATATCTAAATTTTTTTTATTATTACAAAAAAATCTTTTAAGGGGAAAAATATTACGTTGCAATAACGAGAACTTTTGTGTCGTAGCCGTGCTACGCTATTGTGTAGAATCGCTACGAACTTTGCTACGCACGCGTCCGCGCTATCTCCACTCTCTATCCGTCGATAATTATGCATAGTGAAGCCAGAGCTGGCTGTAAAAGTTTTTCAAACTGTTACACGATGCTAATATTAAACCAGCGCTGGCTGCCCGTCGTATTAATCTAAATTTTATTTTATTTGCTTATATTTCAACAAACCGCTTCAGTTTCTACATTGTACTACGCACAAAATCACCATGACTGAACTTTACGCTTGCCAAAATAGAACATTAATATAACAATATCTTAATAAAATAACCGTGCACCTGCCGACCAAGGTGTATCACTCCTAAATAACTTACCCACTGATATCTTAATTACAAGAAAAACTTAGGGGGTCGTCTTTTCATTGTTATATTATACAATCATATTAATCTTAATTACTAATAATGAAAATGAGTATTAGATTAGAGTTTTCGAAAATTTTTAACCCATTATAATGGCCTACTGATTATGGATTTTTAAATTCGCTTATACTTTTGGATTAATATAAATAATTAATTTGCATTGTCGCTTTTGGGAATTAATAAAATTTTAACGACGCTGTTTAGTACCCACGTAATGTGACATAAACCAACTGCCAAGTACAGAAACATTTGCGTCAATTTATAAAATTACCGAAACAAAACTTCGCAAGGAGTATCGTTTACAAAACAGTTTGTTAGTTTCAAAGTATCTAATGAGGTGCAGTGTTATTACAGTGGAGGGGTGAGCACGAATGAAATTACCCATACAAAAGACTCACGAGACTCTCCGCGGGGAGCCCATTATACCGTAACGACCTGCCATTGAAATAAAACGAACTGTAACCCAAAGGGATAGAGTCCGATTTCGAATGATGAGGACGTTTAGTACGTTACACGAATATACGTTACTTTTGTCCGGAGATGGTTATCGGGTCAGTTTTACCCCGGCGATGAAGGGTTAATGTTCAAAATATCAATCTTCAATCTTCATGCAAATAGCACTGTCACAGCAGTGCCTCACTTGTAATAGTAATTATTGTTATTATTCATTAACAGTCTTAAGTTACCACCGAATACAATATGCTATACAAAAAGAAGTCTCTATGTAATATCTATTTTTAACACGATTGTCGTGTATGTCAAATGTCAATATGTAACGATTTATAATGGAGGGAATTGAAAAAAAAGCCAGTTGACGGACCTATGTCATTTGGTGGGAATATGTCAATTCTATGTACAAGCCGTGATCTGTCGGCTGAGTTTGACATAAGACGACCAAATTACCTAGATTTACGATCTGTATCTGTTTCAACTTCTCTGATTGTACAATGGAATATTATATAAGTTATCGAATTAAACCATGTTCTAAGAATTATAGAGTTATACAAATTGGCATCTGTATTTAGATCCGATTACAATATAATAATATGGTAAAGAAATAATGATGAAAAATACAATATTTTAGCCGAAGACAAAGTGTGCGTTATGGCAAAATAAAAAAATTATGTAGAAATATAGACAATAATACTTCCTATGAGCTGTAGAATCTAGTTGACCCGTTAAGGCTTGTGCATCTAGGCCGTATAGGGTGTCAGCGACTGGCGACTGTCGCGGGTCGCGTATCACACGTCGATGGCGGCGGCCACGGCCATAACTGTCAAAAATTAAAGTCGCATATAAAGTCGGCGACACCACCTAATTGATTATGGCCATAACGTTTTTAATGGGAAAGCACAAGTTTATGGAGCCGTTTTCCCACTGTTTCATAATATTTTTATTTACACGAGATCGCTTTGTTAGCCTTTAACTGTGTCTTCGAACGTAATAAAATATTTTACGATTCCTGCCTCTTTACTCGGAAATAATTTTTTAAAAAATATTTTGATTTCAGCTTCAAAATATGAGCGGCTTATGGGTAGTAAATGTCAATAATATATTACTGTATCAAGACTTTGAACTCGAAAACGTTGACCTACTGTTTCATCCATTTACTCATTGCCAACACTTTAAAAGAGACCTAATTTTGAGTCAGCATGCAGAACCAAACGTTGAGCTTATTATCTTCTATTAATATACATAATTCTTGTGTGCGTGCGTTAGTCACTGAACTCCTCTCAAACGACCGATTTTGATGAAATGTTTTGTGTGTGCTTAAAGGTACTTCAGAATGGTTTAGGTTTCCAAATAAGTCGGGTCCACTTGTACACTATTAACACATAAAGTAATGTACTCTATATTTTGTGTAAGTTAAGTTTCACTGCAAAGCTTACGAGTATGATCATAAGAAGGATTGAAGGTTAATACTAGAACTAAATGGTTAAGAAGGCTTGATCTTGGATGGTTACAACATTATTAAAACAATATTTTCCTTCGTTATTAAAATCTCTAGATATAATAATCTTATGTTTATATTATTTATTTATATTACATGCAATTTCTTTTCAGAGCATTTAAATTATACCCTAGTATAATACCATTGGGCTCGGTTATTGTCAACAGATATAAAACAAAACAGCAGTTAGATAAACACTATACCCTAATTTTATGGCCGATAAAATATTTACGAGTTTGATATGATCCATCCTATATAATTTTAATTGCGGCCTACCGCGCCTTAATTTATATTTTACGAGACTCAAACTATTCTCATTATTTATTACGTGTCTGATGTCTAGGACTCGAGAGCGGAGATAGCAGATAAACCTTTAATATATTATCTAATGTTTTATATTGTTTATGGAAATATTATAATAATCAAGATATAGTGGGCCACCTAGTTTGTTACTCTGAAGTTCCTAATTAGACCACTCTTTACAAGTGTAGGGGTGACAGAATAATATTTAACTAGGCTATTTAATAGTTACTACTAGATTAGGATAGAAGTGCTACATAATTTGTTGCCATGTGCGCCTGAGTTGTTTCTCCATACTCTAGCTATTACGAAGCTCATTAAATCTTTGATGATGCGCGAGGTCAATTGATGTCTTGAGATGACGAACAATTAGAGTGGAAGCGTGATGCTGGCGCACGCGCCGTCCAGCTGCCCGCACCCACTTCCTCTGATCTTTGACTCGGCCAATTGTCAGCATCTGCCGTCTTGAGCACTCGTCATATCTCAAATTAAACCTGAGCTCCCCCTGCCCGCTATTCCGTCGCTGACGGAGAGTAATGACAGGTCTTCTTACTGTGGTCGATACGAGGGCCTGCAAACATACGTTTGCCGTCGACTGAGCGGTATTCGTGAGTAAAATGAAGGAATCACGTGCGATGTGGGTGACGAGTCTGTTTGTAAGAACGACTTAGTCAATCCGATGTTGGCACGAGATTATAAATTGAAGTGGTTCGCGATCAACTAGGTGTTTCCGTCCTTACAGCTGTTAGGACACTGATAATAATTTTAGGATTTTTGTAGTTTTAACATTACAACATCCCACGACACAGGCATCCTAGTATGAGAGCTGCAGCAAATTCCTATAATGCAAGCTGAACAGCAATTATTATTTTTCCTGTGATTCTTGTTAAAATATTGCTAAAATAAAGAATTTTCATTCTCATATTAAGATTAATTAACGTCAACCTTCTTTAGTCTATGTTTTGCTTCGACAGAACGTCAGTCATGTGACACTAAAAATCAAAGAAAATTAATTAATTTTATTTGCACGATAAACAGAAAAACAATAAAAAATTAATAATCCCATTTTTTTGTCGGCGAAAAGACACATAAATTACAAATATGGAACGACGTGTCGTGCCGTCTTTTGAAGACGATGACAAAATGGCAATACGCAGTTTTCAATTAAACACTTTACTGTTTCCGTATAACAATAATCAAAACTTTGTAAAGTTTAATAAGTTATTTAAAAATTATAACAAGCAATTATCTCTTATTGACATACCAGTGTATTCCAATTTCCATTGTAAATCAAAGTGGAATTCTTTCTTTCGTGGAAAAAATAAAAAATTTAAAGAAAATGTAAAAGAAACTCAAATATCTGTTGGAACCAATAAAATCTGTTACGATTACCAGAATAGCAACAAGAAAGAAGAAACTTACAAGGCGTCAAAACTTATAGAGAGTGTACTAAGTTGTTCTGATAAAAGTACTATGACCATCTTCAAAGCTGATTGCTGTGATGTATGTTGTCCGTATAACTTAACTTTACATAAAATCAATGATGATGAATTAAGAGACGAGCAAAGTGAGAAAAAAAAGAATGTTGATCAAAATTATGAAGGTAATAATAAAGATGATGTTAGAGAATCTATCAGCACTAAAGCTGAAAATGAAAAAATTCAAACAGTTGTTACAAGTGAAGAGAGTACACATTTCGATACGACACAAAATACAGACGATACAAAAAGCGATGATGTTTGTAAGAAATTTAGAAATAAAGTTATTTCAAAATCACCAGAAAGAAGATCTCAAAAGTTTAATACGAATTACAAAATGTATAAAAAAAGTGATGGAATACCACATGGTCATTATACGCACTCGAAATATCATGCGAATTGTGGGTTTCAATATCATAGCGCGTGTAAGGAAGATACAGAAAATTTTCCCAATAACATTGTAAGAAAAAAAATTGATTATTTAGATGAAAGCCATGCTTGTAACAAATTATCGCTAAACACTAACAAAATAAAATTGCCTAAGAGAGTACTGACTTCTGATATTTAGAGGCAAGATGAAATAATTTTGTGTTACTATAACAATAGAATCTCTTGTTTTAATATTTTAGTTGATTTCTTGTATTTGTATATTGTTAATAGTTACGCAATCCTTACAATACAATATCTTCTTTTATTAAAAAAATATTGTCTTTATTAAATGATAGGCCAAAATTAACACTTTAGTTTTGATGCCTCAACTCTCAAGTATATTACTCGCTAATATTGTCTCATTCTGACAACAACATCAAATTACAGGAAGAATATTTAGATCGCATTAAAAGCTTTTAAAAATATTTAAAATAAAATACTAAACTAATCACAATAAGCAACTTTAAGTATACAGTAGACATTCCAAGTCCAAAATAATACTCTGATAATAGTCACACCTTTTTTAAGTTGCTTCTTTTCAAAAGTTTATTGACATCTAATAATTTAAATTCATTATTTCTTCCTGTGTACAGGAATGTAGATAAAATAATTAGTAAGTTAGCTTATATGAGTACATTACAAGTGTATGCAGATGTCGTGTGTCCAGGAGCGAGGGTGGAGGTCAACAGCTGCGGAGAAAGCATCCTTGATTGGATAATCTGGTAGTAATTGGCTCGCGGATGCCGGTGGTGTTGATAACCTTTTCACTGAAAGTAACTAGAATATTTACAGAGGTGTGTTAGTAATAGTAATTATAATTTTATTACGTCGCAGTTTTCACATGCGTTAATTTTATATTATAAATTTTCATGAACTAATGTATCCTTGGATTCAATAAAAATCCTTTCCCAGGGAATTCTACTTCATGAAATCAACCTGCATAACTAATTTCATCCGTCATATGATTTGACTGTGCATTGATAGATCATTATATATATATATATATAGAGGAAGTTTGGTATGAAGTGCTGTTAGCTTATAAAATCGGCTACAACATTTTCATTCAATTTTGCGCTATTTACTTTTACGGAAAAATGCATGGTTCCTGCGTGATAAACGAATTTGGTGCAGCGGAATCACGAGCGTCATCTAGCAGTCCATATTATTATGGTATTTTCACTTCGTCAACTAGTTGGTAACCCCTGATCGCTGAGGGTCGGCACGCGTCGCCCGCGCAGTGCAATCTGCAACTCTTTCAAGTTCGTTATTTATATGTTTGTCCTTGTTTTTGCGCGCTTCATTGCCATTTGAATTGAGGCATTATCCATTTAAAGTGTTAAACAATCGTGTTGTTTGTGAATCTGAAGAACGATTTAAAGCTTCTATTAGATTTTAAGAGCCAATAATGTACTTTGATGTGTCCCTTACTTGATTACCGAAAAAAATATATATACATGTCATATTCTCCTATCACCGCCTATCTACTACGAAATTATTTTTTAGGATTTTTTTGGTTTAAATCAAATTTTGCACCCACACCAATTACCAAAAGCTTTTCTTCCTTCTAGTTTTAAATTTGGAACTACTTCAATACCAACATAATTTTATATGTAAAGTCGTTATCTTTACAATGCAACGTCACGGGTTTTTATTATAAAATATGTATTTTATCAGTAATTTAATAGAAACATTATTATTCAATTGTAATAATATTCGTTATAAAGCGAAGTGCGGACTTGGTATATACTTTTACTATTCTATAAGATGCAACCTAAAAAGGTATTTTAGCAATATTGCAAAGGAATTGCTCTGGAATTCATCTTAGCCCATTTCATTAAAAAACAAATAGTTTTATCAACACAGTTACTTCAAAATCAATTTAAAATGATTGTGTTTGATAGATTTACTGTTTTGCAAAATGATTACTTATTATGCAAGAAAAATTACACTATGAATTGATATCTTAGCAATATTGTAAAGTTGCCTTTTTTAAGTTCTGCTTGTCTGTTTGTAAGCGCTAACCTCAGGAACTACTAGACGGATTTAAATAAATATTTTTTTGTTTAATAGTTATTAGTTCTAGGCAATATATAGGATACTTTTTATCCCGGGAAAATGTACGGTTCCCGCGTGATATACAAATTTTTGCGCAACGAAAGTGCGGACTACAACTAAGGTCATTTGTTAAGAGGGTTCCAGAGCTACTACCATATTTCGCTTAAAAATTATCACAACTACAGTAGGATTCAAACCTCTCTTATTTCCTAAAAGGGCAAATGTGTGTTGTACTCTTGGTGTTTACTGGAGTCATCAGTCAGTGGCACATACTATCAGCGCCACCGATCGTTTCCTCCTCTCGGAACATTTACGAGGCGCTACGCCCCGCGGTAGGCCTTAATGTCTTTTACGACCCCTTATCTACGAGAATTCGTTTATTCTTTAATTTGATAGTCGTTATGACAGTGGAATTATAATTTGGAGTCAAATTACTTATTTTGAATCCAACATCTGTATTCAAATTAAGTCCTTAAATATGTAAACTGTTCCATATAAATACTTTGAACCTCATCATCAATCATGAGTATTGAAAGGACATAGATAAATAGAAAATTCTTTAAATACTATGTACAAACTTAACTACTCAAATAATTAATAGAACTAAACTGACGTTGTTCGTAGAGTCCACATTCTGTCGATGCCCCGGTGTTGGGGCGAAACGCGCGTCGAGGTTCTCAACCCGCATTTTTACTTGCAGGTTGAGCTTAATTTCGCGGAATATTGCTAAAAATCCTTATTTGCTAAACTTAACTACTCAAGTCAGGGCCTTTGTCACCGCTTTCAGATAGTCTATTTATCTGATAAATTCAACGTTATTTGACAGATTTTGTATGGAGAATATGTCGAAAAGTTGTGAATAGCCTAAAAGAAACTTAAGCCGTAAAATAAAAAAAAATCAAAATCTTTTTAATCAAAATAAGTACTTTAAGTACACTTTCTGAACGTCGAGACAACGGCGCCTACCACCGGTTCGGGAATCGTAAGCGATGAAACAAGCCCCAAACATTATAGATTTATAGATTAGAATAAATTCTACAAATTGGCGGTCTTACAGCTAAGAGCGGTTCTTCCAGACAACCAAATACACATACCACACATAGATACATAGATTGTGTTGAGAAGATAGCCCGGTTTCACAGTTCTTTTGTTATATTAACAGTGCAGAAACTTTAAACTGAGACGAAGATATTCATGATTACTTACGAGTATGAAAAAGTTATAAACTTTACGCTGTTAATTAGGTAGTTTTTCATTAAGACTGTTAAACAACAATTTTCTCGCGCGGCAATTAAATAATTTATGGATGTTATAAATTTAATGTAATTTTAATGAACATTTAATCTTGACTGGAGGTAAGTTTTTATTGTTTGATCGTGTTGATACTGCCGGTGTTGCGACGACCGGCGACCGGCGCGGCGGTGTGTGGAGCGGGTTACTTATTACTTACTAGCTTTTGCCCGCAGCATCGCTCATGTGGAATTTGAAAAATATTAATATTCTTGTACGCTCCTATTGAAACTTCATGTTTTCCTAGTATGCGTTCGCTCATGATCGGCGGTATGGTTCATTAACACTTTTAAAAAAAAAATACATTTGCATACAAAACACGTTTGTAAACAAAGTGTTGTGTTGTGACTTTGTTGTTGACAATATCGGTTTGTATAGGAATTTGACAGAGAGTCAATGAACCATACCGCTAATCTTGAGCGAAAGGGTAATAGACCGAAAGTAACCTGTATCTCACTCTCTGGTCTCTTTCAACTAAGTCTAAACCAAAACTCATGTCGGCTAGTTGCTTAGTTAGTGAATGAAGGACAAACAAATAACACATTTTCTCATTTATAATATTAATATGGATAGTGTGTTATTTCGTAGTGGACTAAATTGTAATCCAAACCAGCTTTGTGTCATTAATCGTTACTAGTAAAACGAGTTCATGTAGGGCTAGTTCATGTGGAGACTCAAAACCACCGGCATTCATTTCATTGGAGAAAACGTGAAAAGGTCAAGCCAATGTTTAAAAAAAAAATTTCAAAAACGTGAAAAGGTTTTACTGCGATTAAATATTTTTAAGAGTGATTCTTCTATAATCATAATGATATTCAGACTACAAAAAAATACATACGTATACGAGAAACTCGTACTTGAAAGTCGGTAGCATAATATTCTAACCCTTTAACCGTGAACGGTACTAAATTATTATATCATTAGTATAGTTAAATGATTTTGTTGTTATTTGTCGGTACATATCAAAAGACGTCAAAATCCTGACGGATCAGAACGCTTTGATACGCCGCGCCAGGAGTGGCCAACTAGTCATTTGCATAGAAATAACCTTATTTACAGTAACTCGACAACGTAATTGAGACAGATTGTTAACACACGTAGATTCGTGTAAATTTACATTTTAACAATGTAAATACTGTTTGAGAAACAACTTAAACACGGTTCGATTTGTAACTATAACTGCTTTATGGTTGCTACATGGTGTGGTTTTGTCACATTTGTTACTATGCAGTAATAATAAGTATAACTTACGTTGAAATTTGTTAGTATCTCTACTTTATGTATATTGTTTAAATGACATTGTGTATTATTTACATACATATATTATAATATATTTCCTTGTACTAGGTTGTGAATTTTTTAATACTAAATATTATCTAAATTTATAAGAAGCAAATTTTTTTCTATATGGAAAGTTTTGTCGAGTTTATGGGTCTCCGTACGCAAACGGTTAGTGATCCCTGACTCACATCAACAAATATCTAAGCGGGCTCAATCAATCTCACATGTCATCGACAGCATCGTTAGCGAGGTGAAGTCGGCCGCGTGCACTAAACAAACAAACACACACATAATCGCACACTAACAAAATGCCAACCTTACGGATATTTTTGGTTTTCTAATTCTGCGTTTTTATGCAACCGTTTTGTATTTTGCTCGTTTTCCATATTAATTTAATTTTACATAACAATTTGGAAATTACTGCTCAAAGTTTCTCAAAACTTAATCACATTTCAAAGTATTTTACATAATTAATATCCACTTTCTGAAAGCTCTTAAAGGCTTTATTTCCTTCGGGCGCACCGCTCGTCTGATCGCGTTAGTATCATTCGCGTATCGTGTTGCATCTTTAAAGAGTGCCTAAACATTTTGATGCCTTTTTCTTCTTCGCCGGGGCTAGCTTTAAGTCTGTCACACAATTGGGTTTGCCTGTAACGACTAAAACGCCGCGCCTTTGATCTCGCCGCTTTCCCCGATTCGCGCACGTCAATTAAACCTCTATCGGTCACAAATTAAGATCCAATTTTGATCGCCGATGTAATCGAGAGGGCATTTAATATCTTTATTAATGTGGCCAAACCGAGATGATGGATGATAACTAATTATTAGAAACATTTCGTTAACCATGCGACTTAAGACGTGCAGGCGACTTTCAGCTCTATCTCTCAACCGGACGGTCTAAAAGTGAGAGGAGGATAAATTAACGAAAGATAATCGTCAGTTATTGTGTTTGGTTATTGATGAAATGGTACCCAGGTAAAGAGTTGGAAGCGATGAAGGCGAATTGGTGTGCAATTTATTTCATATAATTGAATAATATTTTTCTGTTATGTAATTATGTAATATATATGTATAATGTAATCAATACTAGTCGCTCCCTGCCTGTTACTACTGCAAGATGTGTGGTCCCAGCGAAAAGCTAAGCGAGCATCCAACCTCTTTGGATGCTCGCTTCGGAATAGATCGCCTTCATATAAAAGAGTTACAGGTATTTCTATAAATTCTATCAAAATTTTGTGACTTTAAATCTATTCAATACACGTTAAGTTAACTTAAGATGAAGAAATAGAATTAACTCAAGTCACTTGAATTCATCGAAAAAGTGATAAGGATAATCTTTTTAAGCGAGAAAACAAAAGTACCTAGTTTAAACAAAATCAGGCTTAAAGGATGGTCACGGCTAAGAGTTAAGACCATCTCAGACTGTTTTGTTTAGGAGCTGTAAATAGGCTTGTGGTTATGGATAGGGATTTCGTATACATTAAAAGGAAGGTCTTAAATCTGTTGTTGGTAACAAATATATCGTAAGCCGAATACAAAGAACGATGTTTTAGAAGTTAGGATTAGAGCTAAAAGAATGTATTTAGCAACATAACATCCTTAATGTTATATAAACCTCTTAATCAATGTTTATTTTACTACAGACTTATGTGGACACTGGAAAGCTAAATGACTTAAAATGTAAAAAAAAACACCATGTAACATATTTAAATTGTAGAAAACCCAGTTTTTAGCATCTAGCGTGTACATCTTCGTTATATCGCCTAATAACTTGCTAGATTAAAGAAAACGGCGAAGTAAATGAAAAATAAATTAATTTATATATCAAAGCTCGCCGTCGTGCTGGTGCGGGTTCGATTTGTTGTTTTGGACGGGTCGGATTAAGGAGATGTTAACTAAAACAGTTTTCATGTCGGGCGGCGCGCGCGCACGCCTGACTTACGCCGATAACTTAACTTTCATCGTTTTAACATATTAAGCGAACAGGTTAACTGTCAGCTGTGTCCTGATTTTCCTAGCGGGCTTTCACGTTAAGTCATGTGGTAACTTTTTGTGAATTTATAGGATTTTGATTTAAGGTTCAGGTAAATAATAGGATAAAGTGTGTTTTCAGTATTCAGTAATGTACTTTAAAAAAATGGATAATATTAAATTATAGCCAGTAGCGGACCTGCGCCGCTCCGTTTGGTGGTTGGATAAAGTCGGTTCAATATTTTTATAGCAAGTTTAAAACTCGCTGTAACGCAATAAACTTATTTTCTACTGCGAGTTTCAGTTGCGTTCACTGTTTACAAATCATAAAACCATTTTATGGGGGACGTAATAATAAGTCTCAAAATTTTCTGCTCTATACGGGACATCTGAATATGTCCTGAGAACGGGCAGGAATGTGAGGCATGCACCGTTTATTTGTGGCGAAGAAAGCACATCCTCTTGACCCGTGTAGTGTGTAGTCGGCACTTAACACCTCGCTCCTAATTCTCGGCCGCGAAACTCAACGCCACGCCACAGACAAAGCCACTTTTGTACCCCATCAAAAGCTCTGTATTAGCTTACACGCATAATTGTTTATTAATTCAACAGCAGCTTCGGATGGTGTTAAGTTCGCTCCTGGATCGTATTTGCCGACATCTCTCCTTTAAGGGTTAAACATTTGTCTGTAGTTAAAGCTGTTTTCGGCAGCTCAGATTGCGTAAAAACTTGCACTACTATGTGACTTGTAATGTTTTTATTAGGAGAAATGATTTGAAAAAAAACAGTACTATGGCAACAAATGCCATTACAACGCGTTCCTTTCTCAAAAAATTGGACGATTTCTATGGTCCTTTCCTATGTTTTATAATTAAATAAAACTTTTAAACCAATAGTTCTTTATCATATGCTACTTTCTACTAATATTAAAAGAGTTTGTGAGTTTGTATGTTTGTTACTTCTTCACGCCTAAACGCTTGACCGATTACGAAAATTTGGCATGGAGCTAGCTGATATTCTGGATTAACACTTAGCTACTTTTTACGCGGGTATCAGAGCAGGGTACATACACAGGGCTAGTTATCAATAATGTAGACGAAATCTCTATCATATTTTTGAAGTGTAAAGTTCGATAAATGGCAAAAAATCTTCCGAGCTTACTGGCATCCATTGTAAGGCTCTATCGAGTGATGCGCACCGCGCAACAAAAGCACTCAGCGTCTTTTGTCTAAGGTTTAGATATTAAAGAGATGCGTATCACGTTACTCAGGTCACATGTCAAAAGCGCCGAATTGCGAAATCGCGTATTCTGTGAGAAACGCCAACAGGTGAACGGGTAGAGTTCAGTGTGGCGGTAAAAAACCTCCGATACAATGTGTTTATCTATTAGCGGTTATGCGGGCGCAGTGTAGCGACTGCAAAAAATACATCAATCACAATTCTCTATCGCCAACGAGATAATCGAGTTTAGCCCCCATTAATCAAAAACGTATCGATTCCCATTCGTCGAGCGGAGCTATTTATTTTTTAATAATATGACAGGTAAAATGCGCGGCGTTTAGTGTTCGGTGTTTTTATAAACTTTTAGCGGGCGGGCGCCGGACGTGTGCTCTATCGGGATTGGGATAAGACATAGATTGGTCTGTGTGTTACTTCGAATGTTGTTCGAATTTAGTGTTTATCGATATCTTTTGTGGCGGCATGACTCAATTAGAGAGGCGGCGTGTACCGACGGAATATCTCGATGTCTCGATTCGGGGCCCGATTTATTAATTAATCGATATACAAACAACGGCCGTCATCGTTTCGATAATGTTTGAGATAGATCGGAACGGCGTAGATATGCGGTTCGAAACTATTATATCGTTTACTTTCTAAATATTTTAAGTGACTTTATTAAGATTGTTTTAATGGCTAATGACAGTGCATTTCAAATTTCTGAACTAGTATTTATAGTCATCACGATGGCCACCTCACGTTTTGTTCGATTTACTTCCGTTTAATGTAATATGTATTAAGTTTTCGTCGAGGCTTACCTGAGGAATAAAAAGTGTATTAGAGTTGTCTATTTTTAGAAAAAAAAAACGTTAGAAATCCGATTACGAGATTTATTAACCCTCCCACACCAGCCGAGGCGTAATAACCAATATTGATAAAAGATATTGTTAACAGCAATATCATATTTTGTGTTAACAAAGCGCCGCTCCCAAAACACTTAAGTTTTCTTGCAATCCCTTTTATGACGATAGAACAAAGTCGCTAAGCCTTTTTTGAGGAAATCTTTTGTAAGAAGGGTTGGGGTAAATAGTGCGTGAAAATTCTAGTGGCATATGCCCGTCATTGCGCAAAGTGTTTAAACGTGTTTTAGATATCTTTCGAAGTATCATATGCGAAATACATTGATGACTCTTCTATTTCAAATTTCGGGACACACCAGAAATCAGAAGAAGTTTTCTTAAAAGGCAGAAGAATATATTACCTTTAAAAATATTAAAATTACATTTAGTCAATTTTTAATGCACAAAATTTTAAAGGTTTTCTAATATTTTTTAACTTTATTTTTTATAATTTAATAAGTAAATATATGTATTTATTAAATTATATAATATATATTATAAACCCGTTTTTTTATAATTTTTACTTTTTGACTTATTTTCT
>JAOTAV010000398.1:0-10580 GCA_026546445.1 Cyclargus thomasi | reverse complement strand
CGTAGTCTCGACGTTCAGAAAGTGTACTTAAAGTACTTATTTTGAATAAAAAGATTTTGATTTTGATTTTGATTTGAGTATCTCAGATATATAGGGATACATCTGAGATACTCAAATTTAAATCGGAAAAGGAGTTTGCTTGTTTTTTCGTCGTACTTTCAAGTCATTAACAAACGAGCCATAGAAACGATGGAGCACACCTAAGATACCTTCCGCCTCAAAAAAACACCGTGTTACGTAAAGGGCTTTCGAAGATATTCGTGTTTTTTTCGAATTTACGTAATTTTCAAATTTCACTCGGGCGAAACCACGACCGAAAGCTAGTGTCACATAAAAGAAAGACAACATACATGATTCGGTCTTACTTTAATTCTGCTGCACATTACTACTACATAGAAAACAATAAAAAAAAAACAAATCGTTAACAACAGTACGCATATCAATGTTTTATCTATAACATGGACGGACAAAAAACAACATAATCGTATAATTCCAGTTTATGGTGTCGTATTTTGATATTAACGGCGGACTGGCATTTGTCTTGGTGTAATATTTCCCATACAGATTTACTGACGTATATTTTATTGCATTTTCCGGGTTATAAAAGGAATTTTTGGGAAGTCTGAAAATATATGCGTCACTTTGAAATGAAATGAACAGCAAGAAATCTATTATATCAAAATAACGACTTATTTTTTTTTTCCTTCTATACGATAAAACTCCAGAACGCACGAACCGATTTCCACGGTTTTGCGTTCGTTGGAAATTTTCGGGTTCTTTGAGGTTAGTAGCAAAAAAAAATTTAAGAAACATTTTCCGGAGAAAAGTTACCACGCGGACAGAGTCGCGGGAAACAGCTAGTAACGTAATAGATTTACAACTACCTAACATCAAAACTATCAAGTTGGTAAGGTGTTTTGTGGGCCTTGTTGCCTGAAATAAATGGTAAATAAATAAATAAAAAATAAATAATATAAATGCTTAAGAAACTGCTCCTATTATAACCCATTCACGCTTAAATCACTCGATCGGTTTTGATGAAATTTGGTATAGAGATGCTTTGACTCCCAGCAATTATTACCTTTACATAAAAATTGCGTTAAAATACGATTATTTTGAGAACATGATGTTATACTCTTCATCCGTTTAACTAATTCTGTGCCAAAAATAAACATGACTGTTGGTTGCTCCGTTACGGCGTGACATATAAACAAACACACTTTCCTAATTATATTATAATTATGGTAAACATCCAATGATCTTATTCTAATAGCTAAAACTTTAATTTTGAAACGAAATAAAAAAAAACATGAACTGCTTCATTCATTCAAATATTTAAACAGTGTTTAACTTATTAAGATTCGCTGTCCCTTTCTGGAACATTGAAAACGTCACACGACTGAAAGGGACAGCGATACTCGATTAAACATATTTATGAATAAGGGAATTAAATTATGCACCCAAACTCACATTGTTTTTACCTAAGACGGAAGAATAAAGGTATTTCCGCTAAGCGATCGCCACGATAATATCAATATTGAATCGATACAATCGATCGAAAGTCGTTAGTAGCACGGTCTAGGTGGGCCGTTTGTCACGGTCGGACGTCTTTACGACGTGTCCGAAGATATCTGTCGGTAGGCTATATTTATGACGTCGATAGGCTATTTATGATCGGCAGATAGGCTATAGTCGCATTATATGAACCGTGAAACTGTTTTATGTGAACCACTCGATAATAATAGCTTTTGCGTCGTTAATTTAATGTTTGTTTTAGTTTCAATTGAGTCGAGATAGCGATAGTGCACTTAAATGTTGAGACCCTCTTACAGTCACTATAGAAACATCTGGATGGATAATTTAGTTCATCAGAAAAAAAATGCAGTTAAATTTCGACGTTCGAAAAAAAAATTCGACGTCCAATTTTTGCAGAAAATTCGATTAAGATGAAGGTTTTTTTATATAATACAATATAAATAACACTTTAACCCCTAAGGTGAAATTTTTATTTCTTATCTTTGTTAGTTGTATATTAATTACTTAAGGCCGTTGGCGCATGTATTCGCGTTAAGGGCTCCCACATAAAACTGTAAATTCGTATCGCAGAGTTAGATATTTGAGATGCGATGCGAATTTGCAATTTTGTGCGTGCCCTAAAGGACTTATTCTACAATAATTTATAATATAAAAACAATTCGTGTTTTCCTTCCGATAACGCTATAACTCCAAAACGCGTGAACCGAATTCCACGGTTTTGCATTCGTTTGAATGGTCTTGGGCTCCGTGAGGTCCGTAGCAAAGAAAACTACGAAAAATTTTCAAAAGAAAATCAGGAAAACAATTAAAATCATTTTTTACATACTCGCCTCTTCTATACATAACATGCACTGCAACGGCGCCAGGACGTGGTTATTACGCAGTTCCCGTATTCCACGCGAGCAAAGCCTCGGGAAAACGCTAATATTATAGAGGTAAGCGTGTGTGTGTGTTTGATGCGGATATTCTCCGAAATTGCCGAACGGTATTCATATAGGGTGTTATATGTTAGGTGACTTAGAATATAGTTTTTATTCCGATGAAATGTTTTTTTTTGTTTTTCTTTCTTTATGATATTTAGGTGACACGCGAGCATGTACGGCTTATCTTATTAAAGTCATGAGGCAACTGCCTTTGTCCATGGACATCCGAAGAGTCGCAAGTGCGTTGCCGGCCGCTTGATGGGGAAGTTGGGCCACCGGTAAATTCACTCATTAAACGCCGTTTCGCGATAGTTTTCTGTGAGGCCGTGGTATCACTACGGTCGAGCCGGCCTATTCGAGCCGAAGCATGCTCTCCCAAAATTCATTCCAACCGGGCGAAGCCTGCAAAAACCCACTCCCGAAAGAAGCACAAAATAACACCTAACAACAAATCGGTGGCTTTCAAAGTTGGATTTAATTGCGAGTGATATTATATTGGTTGAGGTAAATTGAGACAATAACCCGCCCCGGGCCACAAAGGGGGGTTGTCGGGAGGGGTGGGGTGGGAATTAATAAACGATAAGGAACGCTATTTATATTTCAAACTCGACTGCCGTTCGCACCTTTTAATGGGAATGTACACGACTTTGGTTTTGTTGGCGACGTGGATGAGTAGCGGTCGAGTATGTTATTCGGATTGCTAATAATAAGTGCTTTCTTGAGTTTTAGGCTACATTTATTTGTACTATTGAAGGAACTGATTCAAAGCAGTGATTCTTAATTACATTTGGCTCGTTTGACAATATTTTCGTGGCGCCGCTGACTACCCCATTGGTTTAATAAGAGTATATTTCGTGACTTGAAATCAGCGTGAAAGAAGCGTGTTGCATTTCAATCATCTATTTCATCAGGTTTTTAAGAAACATCGGCTCGTGGACCACTTAGATGATTCAAGGGATCACTAGTTGCGGGTCACCGGTTCAGAACCACTTATTTAGAGGCAGATTGCGTAACCAGCCCGGCTATGATGAACCAACGTGATATCTCTCTCTCTCTCGAGCGTAGGCATAATTGCTTCTATACGAGTATATCTCTATACCCTAACAGACGTACGTCGAGGGACACATTTGTCGTTCGTAGGCCAGCATCGAAAAAACGCTGCACTCTTCTCATAATATCAAAATTTCGACAAAACTCGATTAATTGTGTTGTCATGTAAGGGTTCATAGACAATAAATAGCACAGATTACAAACAAAATATAATAATTATCTCTAATTTTGTCGACGAACACGAGAAAAAAATGGCATTTTAGACTCTATTGAGATGACGAGATAAACCGCCTGAAATCGAGAAAACGTGTATACAAAATTCTGTCGATGGCTTATCTTAAGGGGGCAGAAGCTCTAGCTCCTACTATCAAGTGGCACATTCAAATCTTCGGTCTCGAGCATTTATCGTTTACCTAAAAAAAATATTCGCTATCCGTGTCAGCGTTTTTGGACACGAACACGTAAAATGCGACGCCGCGTTTTCCCGAGTCCGCAACAATCAATTATGAGTGTTAATTAACCAAAAACACCGTAAAGCTTCATTTTTTAAAGGATTTTAAAAAAAGAGAGCGCACTTCTTTTTAAATGGCCGGCAACGTTGCGAGTGTCTGTGGGCGGCGGTAGTTGCTTTCCATCAGGTAAGCCATTTGCTCGTTTGCCCCTTTATTTTTTCATAAATAGATAAAGAGTTTAATATTAGAAAACTAATTATACTTAAGAATATGCTGTGCAGGGGCCCGTTATAATAATTCCTACTTATATTATAGAGGCGTAAAAGTGCGCACATGGCAGTTGCTTTCCATCAGGTGAACCGTCTGCTCGCTTACCCCCTAATTTCATAAGAAACCTGTCAGAAACGTCTTTTTTATTATATCCAGAGGACGATATGCTTGCAACAAGAGAAAAAGTTTCATCGAGCGTGTCCCACGTTTTCGTTTTTCCTGGTGACCGCGCTCGCATGTCGTGTTTTTTGTAGTGAGATTGCGTTTATGAAATGTTTATTTATTCGCCTCCCCCTTAGCACCCTGTTATGTGCGACTTTGAACCTTTTTCCGTTGTAATAAGGTTGACAAGGGGTTCGGCGAAAGTTATCATTACGTATTTAAAATCACACTTAAGATGCAGTCACACTATGCGTTAAGTAATACTTTACTCTATATTATTTTATAGTATCACTATCTCATATTTTTTTAAAGAGGCAGAAAAAATCAAATCAAATTTATTTGTCATCGTATCTTGCTAACTTAATTGTGATGCTTTCATCGGAAGACTAAAAGGCGAGTTACAAATTTCATACTTTTTACACTTAGATTTATGTCTGTCTGTCCATTAACTAGAGACTTCTATAGATAATACTAGATGACGCCCGCAACTCTGATGCGCCTATAAGTCGTTTAGGGACCATCCATAAAGTACGTCACACAAATTTCATGGTTTTTAGACCGTCCCCCCCTTGTCACAGGTGGCCCCCCTTCCTTCTCATTGTGACGTCACAAAATTTGCAATTTTACACTTTAAAATGAAAACCACATCAATATTTCTCAAATTTTTAGATTAAATTTGAAAATTCGAAATGTGATGTCACAAATCTGAGAACTCCCCTCACCATACCATACATATGTATACATATATCACTCACAACCTAAAGGGGGGGGCTTTAAGTGTGACGCACTTTATGGATGGTCCCTTATCGTACGTATCATATGTCATTCCTCCGAAACTCAAAGTATTTCCATACCAAATTTCAATAAAATCAGTTCAGTGGTCTGGGACTGGTACTACTGGTGCACAGGTACAGAGACCGACAGACAGACAGGCAAACACACTTTCGCGTTTATAAAATTAGTACATATAGAAGTATGGAAAATAAACCTCAGCAATGGAGTAGGTATGCCATCGGATACAAAATTAAAATCATACTCAGTTCCGTCCGCGGCCCGGATCCTAAGTCAATAAATTGTAAATCCACCGACAGCGCCCGGAGTGGGGGAGGGAGGAGGGGGGGGAGCGCATTTCTCATGTAGATTGAAAAAGTTTTCAAATAATCTGTTATACACTGTTGATAATCTACGTTTACATAATGGAACGCGGTTTTTTGGGTGCACGCACGCTGTATTTTAGCCGATTTCGGAAAATGAGGGTATATTGTATAAAGCAACATTGAGCACAGACCGAAAGGGCCTGTTTCACAGCTTACAAATTGTCTATTCATAGCCTTATTTGATAGATGTTGTATGGAGAATCATTGAGCGGTGGAACAGGCTCTTAGTCTTAGGAAATAAAATTTAACCATATAACAAGGATCGTAGTTGCATTAATTATGGCAGTTCTGATGACCTGATAGCATGATCTGATGATTGAGCCAGAAAATGTGAACTGGCATCCTATGATGGAATATCGTAACACAGTCGTGCTTAGAATTTTTTTAAAGGTCCTATTATGAACATGGATCAATGTAAAGTTTGAAGGTCTGATGATCCGCTGTAGGTGGCGCCATTACTAGTTTTTATATAATTTCGCTGGCCAGTAAATGGATATGTTTGCTGGCCAGTTACTAGATTTGATCACTGGCCTTCTAGGGCTTTCGGGATTCTTCTGGGGCTTTCGGGTAAAGTATTGTTGACATGGCCACAACTTGAAAACGACTAAATTGTGGAGAAAATCTCTTTCTTGTCTCTGAGTTGCAAAATACAATATACACGTAGCGTATTATACATAATGATGAGTAACGATGACACCAGATGATTTACCCGGCACTCGGCCAGATCGCGCCAAAAAACTCTGAATTAATGGCGCCTTCATAATCTATGTATAAAGGCTTTCGGCAACTCCATCTAAAGGAAGCTTAGGCCCTGATTCACCACATACTGATAAGGTGATAAGGTCCACAACTTGACTTGATAGAGTATTAATGTAATATATATATATATATAGATTAAATTAATATATAATATATAGATTAAATTCTGTTTTACAATTGTAGTACGGCAATACTAAATGAACTCCCCGGTGCATGCTCTCGATCAGACAGATTTATCAGGCAGATATTTTATCAGTAAGTGGCAAAACAGTCCTGCTAAAACATTAGGATTCCTATCCATAGTCTTAACAAATCCAGACAAATAATGGACTTTAGAATGACGAACTATCGTTGGACACCAATCCAATAACTAGGAAGGTTCTATCTCTAGATGTTTGTGTTTCAAAAAAATATATACGGTGAAATGAATTCGACGTTACGCAACCATTAAGCCTTCAGCAATTAAACGCACACTACACATATCACCGGACTCGGCCAACGTGACCGAAATCGGTTGGGGGCCATTACGGAGACGGGCGTGGTGAGTCGCGCCTGATTTATGCTCGGTTATTTCATCTGCCCGCGGTGTCCCCCACGTAACCCCTCGTAGGGGGTCACACTGCGATGACCCCCTCACAGGGGTACGGGTACGCGATTTTTATACGGCATATCGGTGTTATTGATAAAGTCGCGTCGCAAAATTTTGTTTCGTCGATACTGGATAGGAGCTGCGGATTTACTCCGTGAGGAACTATCGGTCACCTTTGATTGAAATAGCTTTTCAGCATTTTTTGACTCTTACTCTGGATGAATTCGTAGACCAAATCGACAATCAAAAATGGCTAAACTAACAGTGCACCTAACCCTTAAGGTCTCAAACTGGTAATAATAATAATAATAAAATATGATGAACTGGTAATAATAATAAAAATAAAATTGAAGTCGTGTACACGCCGATTGCCACGCTATTGCTTTGCGCTTCTTAGGACCTGTTTCGTCGCTAATGATAAGTGTCGAATAGTCTATCAATAACTTTTTTAAACAGATGTAGTGTGGAGAATTTAATATAAAAGTTGTGAAAAGCCAATCAAAAACCTTATAAGTAAGAAGGCCCTTAGATTAATATTGAACTATTAAACTTTACAGAGTTTAGAAGAGAGGGAAAAGCGGCACTCGAGCCACAAGGAGCAGTTAGCGCGGGAGCAGCGGTACCTGAGGCGGCGGCTGGCGCAGCTGAAAGCCTGTCATGACGCGTCAGAGCTCAGGCCGGTAGCGTCGCACAGCGCGAGGGCGGACTCCCTCAGCTCGCTGGAGTCCAGCAGTGGGGTCAGCACGGCGGAGCGGTCGCCGTCGAGCGTGTCAGAGAGCGGTGAGTACCAGATTCAGCGGCTGCGGTGCAGCAGAACGCCTACGTGGTCCAGTGCTACAGACCTCGGCTCTCGGCTCGGAGGTCGTGAGCTCGATTCTCGCGTTGGAAACACGTCATTTCCAAGTTTAATTAGGATAATGCGGGCTGATCACCTGATTGGTAAGATGATCCATGCGTCGGATCCATGATCGGAGATGATGTAAGTCGGACCGTGCCAGTCATGTCAGGCGGACTGGGCTGATAAAGTAAAGGAAGAGAGATTGCTCTTGTGTGCACGCACACACTTGAGCGCTATAACAATTACTCCTGCGTAACTGGACTGGTTTCAATAAAACTAGCCACCGTCACGAAACTGGCGTCGAAGTTATTATTATGATTACTATAGAAGTCACCGTCTATGAAATACACGCGTAAAAGTCGGCCAGTATTATTTCGCCCGATGCGCCGAAATAGCTGGAACGGATGATGTGTTTAGCAGCAGAAGTTATGTCAACGTCTGTACTCTGCAGCTTAGAATCAGCGTGGGCGTTGTCACCATCAAAAACTTGATTAAATCACAATTGGAAACTTGAAATGTTCAATATATGATTCATTATAAGGAGTAAATCGTCCAATCCCACGCTCGATCAGCCCCTAAAAGCCTTATTAAAATCTTCGCTCAAAATGGCGGACTCTTTGTGCGCTTATCACGTATAGATATTGCTGGTATTGTCAACGGTTGTGATAAGAGAGATCAGACATGTTAATGCCGGCTTTGTGGTATCGACAGGCGACAGGGATGGCGCAAAATGGCCGCCGGATATTGACAATTCGGCGGGCGGAAGTTCCGAATTCAAAGTTTTTTTTCATTTTACGTTTCGCTTTTGGCACTGGAGCCGTATGAGTTATGACTGCTCAAATTTCTAAAAGTTAAATCAAGCGCCAATTTTTTGCATGTTCTTGTAAACATATAGTATAATATTATTGTTTATGAGTTACCTAAAATCCACGATAAACATTTTTTTCTATTAGAAATTTATAAAAACAGCAAGTAATTTGCGTTATAAATATCCACCGGTATTGAAAATGTTTTATAAATTGTTTCGTAATAGAGTAACATTGGTTAACTTTGGTCGGTGGCATTAATATTTAAAAGCCACTTTCTTAGAAACCGTTGCGGAGTACAAATTTATAAAACAAAGGAATTTATTATATACCTAATTTCACCAAAAACATTCTGTAAAAAGCAGGCCAAGTCTCGATTGAGCTGCTTGTTAAAAGCGAGCGATAGTTTTTTTAACTA
Organism: Cyclargus thomasi; assembly: GCA_026546445.1. NCBI lineage: Eukaryota > Metazoa > Arthropoda > Insecta > Lepidoptera > Lycaenidae > Cyclargus > Cyclargus thomasi. The sequence goes on along the minus strand of JAOTAV010000398.1, from coordinate 1,620 downwards.
TTGCTCGCTTTTAAAAAGCAGTAATGAAATCTAGACAAAGGCATGCCAATGCTTTTTTACAAAATGTTTTTGGTGGGATTTCACGTATTTTTGTAGAAACGTTCTTTTTTATTTGGCACAGTTTTTTGTCTCTTTTAGGCTTCTCATTCAAAGGGTAATCGTCTGTCTAGCTAGCACTTTTCACAGATTGTGTATTTCTGTTTCTGATACAACCAGAAATAATACAAAAAAAATATTAAATATTTAAGGAGGCTCACATAATAACATCATCAAGATATATAAGTTTTGCCAAATTAGAATTGAAAAAAAAATTTGATTCTCCTAGTTTTTATAATTTTCTATTTAAATGACCATTAAACCCTAGCTCATTACCGAATTTCAGATGTCTGAGTTTATGGAAAGTAGTAGTTCTATTTTGATGATCATGAGTGAGTGAGTGTCGAAAATGCGAAACTTTGCTATCGCTTAACTTCAGAACAAAGTAACCTACTGACTTGAAATTTTGGAATTTAAGTATGTGTTGTTAGCTTACTAGATGGCGAATTTCAGCTTTCTGCTATAATCCAGAGGTTCTCAAATAGGGGGCTGAAAATGCGACGAAATGTTTCCTGTAAAGATGATACGGCAGTGTTTGCTTCGGGATTGACTTGGCGATGCCACTGCCGTGCCATCAGGTCACGGATGGACGGATGGGTCGATTTTCTTTTTTTTTGTTCGAAATCTGACATGAGCGCTCTCTGCCTCCAGCTCTCCTGACGCTCGACGAAATTTTCGGTGCTTTACAAAATTCTTTAAAAAAAAATTTTTTTATTCAAAACTGGGCAGTGGCAGCCCTGCGCAACTGGTACTCGCAGCCCTATGACGGGCTTTCCCAGGCATTGTGCGATGATGCATGGATCGGGATTGTTCTACTGCGGACAATATTGGCTATTGTATGGATACAATTAGGGAAACTGTTAATTTAGAAATTCCGAACGGGAATGGATGCGCAATTCCTAGAACCTGTGTTTTACGATGCACTGGGATATAAACACTGTTTGTATTGTTAAGTTTAGTTGAGGTTGTTGTGGTGTATCGTTATTTGCTGGAGGTAACTAAACATAGATGATTAAATATCATTTCAGTTATATCTATGCCAAAAATCAAGTCAATCAGCTACTTTGTTAGGCCACGAAGAAAGGACAAACAAATGAACAAACACTTTTCCATTTCTAATATTAACCATGGATATGGACTAGTATTCAAAATTAAATTCAAAAAACTTTTTTGTCTTTTCCCACATTACAATTTTTACAGCCAATATAACTTACAAAATAATATAGCAGGAGACTGGTGCCCTAACTAGGTTGCCCTGTTTTGAGGGTCACCAGTTTACTTTACAAGCAATAAGTAAAACAATTTAAAGTATATTATGACAATAAGAAATTTGGTCCTTAATTATAACTAAGATATGTAAGAATGTTGTGTGTGTATGTGTGTATGTGTTTATGACCTAACCACCCTAGCCCTGCGGCTTAAGCCTTGGGATCAAACGGAAAGTAAGTGTGGGAATGAACGTGGTGGCCAAAGGAAGATCTTCCGACCGAGAGAGATGTTATACTCGGTCAGGCCGAAGCCCAC
>JAOTAV010000397.1:0-10583 GCA_026546445.1 Cyclargus thomasi | reverse complement strand
CTTTTTAGTTTGTTTTGTACTATTTTAGTTTTTTCCTTTGGAAGTCGGTTTAAATTTTTTGTTAAAAAATAATTATACTCGAGATTTTGTCTTATACTTTTTGTTTTTTAATTCCAGATCACACGTCACTCCCATAAAAAATAAAAAGAACTTTTAATAAAAAGAACTGCAACTAACCTTGTTCTTCTCATCTAATGTCTTATCCGGGCTTCTTTTTCTTGCATCCGACGAAGAATGCTTCCTCTCCCGACGCTCTGGCGACCTAAAAAAACCAAAATACTTATTGTGCTACCATTTAACTACGTAAAATACGAGTATATGATTTAGTAGAGTATTCAATGTGGCCTAAGCCATATTATTACACTACACTTATACACTTATACACTTCATTTCATTACAACCCCGGGAACATGAAATTCTTTTGATTTAATGTCTATGAGCGACGGCAGTTGCTTCCCATTATGTGATTTATCTGCTTGCTTGATCCCTAATTTTATAAAAAAAAATGTACGTAATGATACAAAACATCATTTTTTTTTATAAAATTAGGGATCAATTTTATAAAAAAAAATGATGTTTTGTATCAATACACTTATAATATTTTAAGAAACGAAAACATAAAGAACATAATATTTATCTAAACATTTCGTACCTATCTTCTGATCTATGCTTCTTCCTGTCTTTCTCTCTTCTGTCGTCCCTTCTTTTATCCTCATGGCTGTCTTCCCTCCTCCTCGATCTCTCTCCCCTTTCGGTCCGATCTTTGGACTTATCTTTGTCTCTCTCACTCCTATGTTTATCAGAATCGTCGTTTCTCTTTTTGTCGTCCAAAATTTTACGCGCGTCCCTTTGATCAGTTCTACGGTCATCTTTGCTCTCCGAATGCTTGCGATTATCTTCATGTCTCTTGTCGTCTCTGTCAGAGTATTTCCTTTCTCGTTCACTCCTGTACTTCTCTCGTCTTTCGTCCTTGTTGTCTCTATGTCTGTCCCGCTCTCTGCGGTCAGATTTGTCTTCTTTCCTGCAAAGTTGAAAAGATGTGTGTAAAGTTTTGACTCAGGAGCCATACTCTTTTACGGCATATTCAAATATTTTCTAGCATCGTAATTTCACGTTTGTTAGAGTAGGACGCAGCATTCGTTCGTTTGAGTCTCAAAATGGTTTTTTTAATGATATTTAGGGGCAGGCGAGCAGACGGGTGTCCTGATGGAAAGGAACTGGCGTCGCCCATGGACACTCGCGAAGAGTCGCAAGTGTGTTGCCGGCCTTTATAAGGGAATAGGGAACGGGATAAGGGATTAGGGAAGTTGGGCTACCGGTAAACTCACTCGCTGAACGAAACACAGCACAACGCCGTTTCACGCCAGTTTTCTGTGAGGCAGTGGTCATGTGGCATCACTCCGGCCGAGCCGGCCCATTCCTTGCCCACTTGAGATCGGAAAGTGTCTCATTGGTATACGCCTCCACCGAGGTTTGGACCTGTCGAGTGCAAACTAAAGGTCTTACCTACTAGGCTACGGACGCTCCATACAATATAGCAACATATGATCATTGGGCTAAAAAAATACATTGATTCTACGGTGATGTTGATATATTCTAGAACCTTAGCATCTACGAGTACATGATGAAATACATCCTTTTATTTTTAAAGGTTGTTTGGATGTTTGTTGGCCAATAACTCTGAAGTTAGTAATATAGAATTTAAAATAAGGATAATTTTTATTCCAGTTAAATTCTCCTGTGAGAAAAAACATTTTCGAGGACAAAGCTTACACTTATATTACAAAGCAAATTTAGGAATTTGGCCCCAGATTACAACAGTAAGAATTTCATAAAATACACATATATCTCACATAGCCTCGCAATAACCATCACAAAAACAACTTACACCTGGTTCTTCTCTTTATTCTTGCTAAAGGTGCTTCGCAGCAGGTTAACAGGGTCGTATTCATCGTCGCCGACCTCTTTGCTCCTGTCGTCGTGTTTCTCCTGTGGGGGGACGTTGGCGACGGCAGATGCTATTTTAGGGGCGTAGCTAACTGTTGAGGCGAGTCCCTCTCGACGCCTCGGCTCCCTGAAGTCCCTCTCTCTGGCATCTCTGGCATCCCTGTAATGACTGTGTGATTAGAATTAATTCTGTATTGTCTCTTCAAAATAAGTTTGTACGGAATTTCATATTAATTTTGGCACATTGATTGAAATTTCGTAACATCTTACGGCGAGTGGATTATAGTAGATCAATATACACATAGGCAAAAAATCTACCTGATCTGATCGTGCCTTGGGTTGACACCGAGCGCCCGCGCCAGCGCCTCCGCGCGCCCCGCCCCCGCCCCAGTGCCCGGCCCCTCCCACCGACGACGACCCGCCTCACGCTCTTCTGTTACAACATTTAAAATATATAAAAAAATATCGTTGACAAATATATCCCTTTATACTTTTAGGGCCTGTTTCATCACACACTGGTAATATAATAATTCCCACACCGGTTTCGGTGACGGTGGCCTTTCATAGAAATCAGGTCTGGCTAGCTCAAGCTCTTCCTTTACTCTCATAACCCAGTGGATAGGATGGATAACCGACACGACTGGCAAAAGATCAGGCGCAGGACCGACTTTTTTACATGCCTATCCGTATGCCATCTTACTTGTCCGATTCAGGTGATCAGCCTGCATCGTCCTAACCAAGCCTGGAAGTAACATATTTCCTATGCAAGAATCGAACCCACTACCTCCGAGTCAAGAGCCGAGCTCTATACCACTAAACCACGGAGGCATTTGTTACTGGTCTATTACCAGAACGCACATATATCAGATCTAAACGAAGTCAGGTCCTCTTTGACTTTCGAGCGAAAGATTCGGACGAATCGGCCGACTTGGTGCTGGAAGTTTACAAGGTTCCATGACATTTGATATATCAAATCCTTCAATTAATTTCGTTAGTCGCGTTCTGATAGAGCTCGTTCACCTCAAGTGACATTACAAGACGGTATAAAATTCTTAGAGTCTGTAGTCTTTTCAAAGATCTTATGACCAATAAAGTCTTACCTGCATGTTCGACATCCTCTTCGAAGTCCAAGGCGTTGTAATCCACCTTCTCATGTTGAGTTCTTTCTGTAAACGAAGTTTCTTTTAGTTTTAGAATTTTTGAACTCACCCCAACTTTTGTATTTTAATTTAAAATTAACAAAGAATCAGATCTTAGGGAACGTTCATATAGTACGTCCTACAAATTTAACGAGTTTTAGGGCCACTTGTTAGGCTGAAGGGACTAGTGTAAAGTACTTTGTAAGTTTAATAAAAACATTTCAACGTTTTCGAGATTAAATTTGATAAATCTGAAATGTGTCGTCACAAAACTTAGGACCTCCCCACCTCTTGTCACACCAAGTCACACTTCGTCGATCCTCTTTGCCCCTATTTTATGTGAGACGAACTTTTTTATTTAAAGAATTAAATTACCCATAGTGGTATCGCATTCCCCTTCTTCTTTTTCATGCGGACCTTCAGGAGTGCCCGGTTCATCTGGCCCTAAACAAAAAAAAATTATCAACAACGAACATAATATTTTAGAATATAAAAATATATTATATACCTAAAATTAATAACTATTATTAATAATAAATAAAATTTTATGTAATAATAAACATTTAAGTCAAATATTTTTATTCAGTACGTTAACATTATTTTTTCTACATATTATTGGGCGTTGTGCCTTCCACTCGGTTAAAATATCAGCCTGGCTAAAATAAACTACCTTTCTTACTGTGTCTTGTTTGAGGTCATACTCGTAAACGCAATATTTAAAAAAATATATACTGACGAACCAATCAGTGGTCCTACCAAGCTTATTTCAAAATCTTTCAAAAATTCAAAATCAATGGTTTCAATTTCCTTGAACCCACTCAAAAAGTCCAGTCGTTTAGGAGAAGTTATTAGAAAAAAGTTTTGTTTTATTTCGTAGCCGTTTTCTTCTCTTTTTTGAATTTTTCTTATCTTACAATTAAAGATAACAGAAATCTCGATTAGGTTTACAATTTTAATGTATGCTGTTTATATTTCTAATAGAGGATAACACTATAACGTGTTGTTACTGTCCGATCTTGGTACCCCGCCGAGTATGTGAAATATGTTTCCATGTGTAATGTCTCATCATGTCACTGACAAATTGTAACTAAGAATTTATAACACGACATGCTCAGTGAGCACAGCAGGTGAAATTCCGTCTGTGTCCAGTAGCAGCATCTGCTGCTTTTATTCATTCTTCAACGGCCGTGGACTAAAATGAAATTCACGAGTTTTAAGGATTTATCAAATATTTCCATAATAATAACTGTATTGCGAAGGATAATATACCAGAAAATACCCATCGGCCTCAATCTCGTATCTTAAAAATGACTACATTTCAGGAGACAAAGAAAAACTGATTATATATATTTTTTATTTGATAAGTAAATTGTTACCTATCAAATAACATCATATCTACTTTTGTACAATTACTAAGAAAAAAAATATAATCAGTTTTTTTTGTCTCCTGTATACATTTCATATAGGCATTTTTATAATCATGATTGAGTCAGTAAGGCTCGATGCCTTACTGCCCTACCTGTACCTTACGCGTTAACTTTACGCCTCATTGAGACTGTAAAATAAACTCAAATTATCATCGCGTTTTCATATAAAATTGTTAATTTTCAGTAAATATCCCTGATGTGGGCTACGGGAGGAAAGGTTAATAAAACCGGATAGAGAATGTCGATCGACCTCTGCCGCAGCCATCGCTTGACCATTGTTTAAGTACTTAAGCGTCAAAAACCTACTATATGCTGACCGACTTTTTCAAGAAACCCTTTCGTAAAAGATTTCTTTCTACAAGGCTAAATGCCAGTGTAACCATAGTGGTAAAGACAATCAGTCAGCTTAGCTAAAAAATCTTAAGGTTTTTCAACGCTTTCGTTGTTCTATTCTGTATGCGGAGCAGGTTGAGGTAGATAGAATGCACTATATTAGTTCCCCACCCCCACGAAAACTTACTGAACTGATGTCTGTCAGCAGGCCTGTTGTTTCTCGGAGGCTCCTGGTCCTTTTGGTCTGGATCCACGCGCTACAAAACAGACAAAAAGTCCATAACCAACACGCAAAATTCAGAAAAAATAAAGTGGTATTTAGCGCTACCTTATCTGATTCATTACATCAAAAGAACTTATAATTATAATTACAAGACTTAGCACCTGTTTCACCTTACTGTCAAAGTTTCTGTTAGGTCGTTCACAACTTTTTTTAAAGATTCTCCATACAACATCTGTCAAATAAAGTTGTATCTGTCAAATAGACTATCTGACAGTGAAACAGGCCCTTATTCTCATTTTTTTTTTAATTATGCCTTGAGCATTGCTTTCACTAATGTGCACTCAAATTGTTAATATTGAATTAGATAACTTAGAGTTAGTCGTGGGAGAGCCTTGCTTTGGCGAAATACCACGACCTCACTGCAAACAGTGCATCGTCGATTGAGTTCCTGGTCCTATGACCCTCTTCTCCCCTCTTACTTCAAAATAAATAATAAATAACAATGAGTGTACCTCAATCTCAGAATACTTGACGATCCTACGCTGCGCCTGCCGCCAGTGCGGCGGCGTCACGGAGCGAGACCGCGAGCGGGAACGGGATGGAGTGCGGTAACGCTGCAGAGGAACAACATTACATTACTTAGCGATGCAGTGAAGGAGATGCATACATTTTTATGACTGTAGGTAAGACTAATGCTGACATTTCTTATGAGTGTAGCCACTTTATTTCTGCCTAACTTCGAAATTCGCTGCATGGCCTACCATACATAGGACATGGCCTACAACGGCCTCGTTATAAATCCAGGTCTAATGCGATGGCTACATTTTAGGTAATTGTTATAGCACAAAATAAACAGTAGTACAGATACAGAAAGCTTACTCGAAAATCCTGTAATAATAAAGTTTCACAAACCTTAAACCCCTAAAAGGAACCCTTAGGAATTTCGCGAATGTATCTAGATAAATAAAGGATAATAATTTTTATATTGTAAATGCGGTCGAATCCGTTTCGGTGACGTTAGTGTGGGTCAAACAACTGTGCAGTCGCCATGCGCCCCTCTGGCATGTGAGGCCCTGCTGATTTGCCCCTCCGGAGAGGTACTCGAAAGTGGAACCTACGCGCGCGACTGCGACAGGCTTGGTTATAATAATATCTATTGACTCTTTACTCCACGTCAGTCTGGCCCCGTGCCCGAGGGACTTGTGTTACAGGTACCAGACAACGGGAATATATTTAGTACTTTTATACTATACACATATTTAAGATTTTTATGACACATATTAATACACATCCAAGACCCAGGAACATTGAAAAACTTTTTGTTCCGTCGACGGGATTTGAACCCGCGACCTCCGGCTTAAGTTACTAACGTGCTTACCAACTAAGCTACAGAGGTCGTCCCAATATAGGTTGGTTTTAACCTACTTCAAATAAAGGTTGTTTAACGTTTGACCTACTTGTATGTGTAGTGTTTTTGTACAGGCACTTTGGGCGCTACGAAAGCTCCGCAGAGGAAGTTCGTAGCACCAACCCATTTGATTTTCCCCCCAATTGATTTTCAATTTATGAGCAGCATTGGGTTGGGGTCGGTGCTCTAATGCGAAGGGGTCACAATAGATCCTTAAGGTTCGCAGTGACGCCAGGGCCACAAGGTCCTGCCTTCGGCGAGGAGAGTTTAAAAATAATAAAAAATGTGTAGTGTGTACTGTATGTATGTTTGTTTGTTCGTTATTGTCTCGGGTTTGGAGTAACAGGATCAACAATTTTGATACGGATTCCAGAAAAGTATTGTTGTACTTAGGAAGATTTAGAACCGTCTTCAAAAAGAGAAGTTTCCATTTTAGGTATGCATTAAGACCTTGCTGTTTTAAGTTAGTTTTTTTTTTAAATATAATATACTCACAAATACACCGCGACCTTTGATGATCCGTCCGCTGCGAGTGTACGCGTTACGGTCCCTCTCGCGGAAACGTGGCCTAAAATATAAACAGTTTCAGTCAAAAATCGTTTGAAACATCTAATACATATCACATAAAACTGTTACTTAACTTTCGTTTAGTAACAATCACTCCTAGATAGTTTCATTGACTCTAAAAATATATGACATATTTTGAAAACTTTAGGAAGTTTTCAGGAAATAATTAGGAGGTATTACTTAGAAAAAGAAACTTTCCGAGAAGCTCCCTACTGCCTATGAACCAATTTCTCTAAAAAAAACTTTTTACGGACTGCGCCAGAAAGAGGATTATATTTTTCGAGAGTATGTATTATGGTTTAGCACGCCCTGCAGCCTAAATGACTAAATCGATTTTGACTTCAGAGGTGTCGTTAGATTCGTATTGGTTATGAGTGACATGTCACTCACTATCAAAATATAAAATCACAATCAAAATTAAAAAAACAGCAGTAGCTTTGCTTTGCATTTAGCTTATTTTAGAAAGGAGATAGTAAATAAAAGAATCACCTCTCTCTTTCCCTCTTGGGGTCATTCTTATCTCTGTCCTGTTCTCGCCCGCCGCGCATAAGGAACCTATTGGTGGGGACATCCGGTATCTCTCGGGGGTCTATCTTGGTCGTCTGGACAAGGGGGTGAGAAGGTGCCTCAGGAGCTTCCTCCTCTTCTTCAGACTGACCGGATTGATGTCTGAAATAAAACATTTTGAAACACAATATTAAAACACGTTTTTTATATTCAAGTAGATGACGCTCGCATAATTTGTTTGTTACACGCGAACCGTACATTTTTCTGGATAGAAAGGTATCCTATGTTCTTCCCCAAGACTAATATTGATTAGGGAGCAAATATGTAAACGGACACCCCCTCACGACAGAACAGCAGCAGGTCTGTCAAGTTCACTGAAATAAAAAATACTGTTACATTATATTTTTTTATTTTATTGACATAAATTGTCTTATCACCTTTTCTTCTTCTTATCTTTCTTCTTCTTTTTTTCCTTTTTAACTGATTTATCTGATTCTTCTCCGCTTTCAGCTTTCTCCTTTTCCTGTTTCCGCTTCTTTCCTGCAACAATTCATAAACTTTGAATTCATAATAATCATAAGTCCGCAGTTGGCAACGGTGACGTTTTGCAACTGTCGCGCGTTGTGGTCCACCGCCTCTAGCTGCCGCACCAGCTCCTCGCCGCTCACCACATGCATACTGCTAGTACATACGTAAGTACTCACCGCCCTTAAGGCGCACTAGCTGTCCGCAGTTAGCGACGGTGACGTCCTGCAGCGGTCGCGCGTTGCGGTCCACCGGCAACGCCTCCAGCTGCCGCACGAGCGCCGCACCGCTCACCACGTGACCGAACACCACGTGCACACTGCAAACATGAGTTGGGTTAATTTTGTCTGTCATAGTAGCATTTATGTGTGACTTCACCCGTATAAATATTTATCTCACGAGAGCATTTGATCGGAATAAGAGTATCCTGTTTAAGGTTAGAGAATACTTTATCTGTATCAAGTATTGTCAAAATCTGTTAAAAGATTGATGGACACATTAATATCCTGTTGATCAGATATAATACTGATTACCATTTTTCAAAAACAGAATGGTGAAACTGTACCACTTTGTGTGATGTCCTTATTTCAGCAGCATCCATTTAAATTTTTTTGATGTCGTTATTTTATTTCAAAGCTAAGAATTTAAAGCATTACTTTTTAAAGATTCGAACAATTAAAAAGAGTTAAAGCTAGTACTCACTTGTCGAGATGCGGTGCCGGCTGTGTTGTTCTACAACACACAAGAACACAAGAATGATAGCGCGCGCCGCTCCCAGCTCGGCCGCGTTCTACACAACAACACACGGCTTAGCGCGTGAGCGTACACGCAGCTTGCGTGGCGTACGCACACTGCGTACAGAATAAAAATTTGAGAACGAACATTGTGCAGTAATGATTGGATTAAGCTTTTATTATCACCTGATCATTTTTGATTGGAAAATGCCAGTTACTTAACAAAGAACTAAATATTTAATAGTTTTAACTACATGGACAATAGACAACCACAAATTTTTTAATAATACTTTAAATTAATTACAGTAGGAACTCGATTATTCGGACCTCAGTTATAAGGTTTTGCGATTATCCAGACTACAGACCATTTTTATTAATGTACCTAAAAGTAGTACTTTTGCGAGCATGAACATGTGGGACAGAACTTTCATCACCTGGCAAAATATGTAAGATTGTTAACAAATTATTCATGCACACACTTTATATTATTTCATAATAAACATTTATTTTCGTTTACCTGTCTCCTTTTTTTTATTAAACATTTTACACTATGTACTTAAATATGCTCAAAAGCCATTTTTCATACTTTGGATTATCCTGGTTTTTGATTATGCCTATTGATAGCAATTAATCCCGTTAATTGAGTTTCTACTGTAGTATTAATCAAACTATTAGAAAGCTTATTAATTTATATTACCTAAATATATAATTATACTAGATTGTAACATAATATTTAAATTTACCAAAACAAAAATACATTTTTTAAATAACAATCATAGTAAATTATATTTCAATAGAAAGATTACCTTGCTAGGACATATAGAGCAAAATCCAAATAAGATTTGTAATTGTTGGCTGCATTTCTTTTTGGACTTCTTACCTTGTTCTGTAACTTACATAAAGAACTGTGATCCATTAGTGTCCTTCCCTCGGTTAGCCATAGACAATAGATAGGGTCTATCATGGTTCAGTTCAAATGTCTCATCTACAAACAAACAAAAATTTGTCAGTAGTAGAAAAAAATAAATTGAATGATAATCTATGTTATAAATGTGGTAACTTGGTGCATAATTATTCTGAGTACTTTGAACTCACACTAATTGTGGTTATCAGAGGTATGTTCTTTCATCCCAGGATCACAGTTAGTTGTATGATCTATGGGTATGGGATACAATAATTCTACATTACATATTATTTTTGCTGCGATAGTTTATATTTACATCTGTGTTCCCCTTGAAATTGTACATAAATTTAGTACTTTTACTTATTCTAAGACTTGTTCTGTTGACTATGCAGCCTATGTTAAGAAATCTATGAAATAAAAGAAAATTGTGATCAAGTACTCTGCCCTGCATACCCCTTGTTCTAATTGTGTGCACACCCCTGACACACAGAGTGAACTCCCATTAAAATATTTCTAATTCGTTTTGTTGTTTTCTGATGTTGTGTATCTATGGGCAATAGTTATTGGAAATTACCAACAGATGACATCTTATCTATTTTGCCACTTATTCTAAAAAGAAGTAAGCATGATACAGACCTTCAAAGGTTCCTCCATAGATAGACTCTCCTCCAGTACCATTAGCATTGGTAAAGTCACCACCCTGTATCATGAAGTCCTTGACAACGCGGTGAAAGACCATGCTCTAAAAACAATAATTATTTAGTTTTAGAAACATTTATCTTTAAAAGATATGAATCATAGACAAATTATTTTATAGACTTACAGATCCCATACAAAATTTCGTATACGGGAAAATCATCTAAGGTCTA
>JAOTAV010000396.1:0-10584 GCA_026546445.1 Cyclargus thomasi | reverse complement strand
CGAAAAAAGAACAAGGCAATTGTTGGCCGTATATCGAATTGCCTGGAACCATGCAGGTTTGTAATGGTCATAATAGCCCCTCTGATACAGTATATGTACTCCCACCCTGTGTTTGAAATAAATACTGACAGCCGCGCGGCTCTTGACGTGTGCTAGGACTCTAGTAATAAAATATAATACAGTAAACGCACAAATTATGGGATGAACAGGAACATGCTAAAATAACTACAAAAGAGCCTACAGTTTGAGACCATTATATATATAACCATTTGCATCTTCCAGAACATTGTACCTTGCCCATTTTGGAGACAGACAGATGGACAGACATCGAAGTCTTAGTAATAAGGTCGCGCTTTGACCCTCTAAAAATCTGCCTAGCCTTTCATCTGTACAAATAGCTAAAGCAGTCACATAATCTTCTGCCAAGATATTATGGCAGTTGATAAATTTTTGCATTAAAGGGTCTTCATAAAAGTATTATTTTTAGGTTATACAACTGAAAAAGGTTCAACTATACACGCCAAGGTGTGATTTGGTCCGTGCACGAAGGTTGTTTCATGTTTAGGAACTCTACTATGGTGTTCCATTTACGAAGTATTTATTGTATGTATGTGCCAGTTATACACGCAAGCTATTTTACTCAACTGCGAGAAGAAAATTCAGTTTTTCGAATGTATGTTGTACTAGTGTTACTGCCTACTGTTTATGTCCCCTGTGGCTCAGTTGGTAAGCGCGTTGGTAGCTAAAGCCGGGGGTCGCGGGTTCGAATCCCGCCGACGAAACAAAAGTTTTTCAATATTTCTGGGCCTTGGATGTGTATTAAATATGTGTATCATATAATAAAAATCTTAAATACGTGTATAGTATAAAAGTAGTAAATATATTTCCTTCGCCTGGTACCTGTAACACAAGTCCCTCGAGTACTTAGCACGGGGCCGGACTGACGTGGTGTGAAGCGTCCATAGATATTATCTTTATTATTATTCCATAGATATTACTATACAAAAATTGTTGCTTTATGCGGAAAGCATACATCGGACGCGACTTACGGACGCGACTGACAGCCGCGAGCTATTTTAATCGTGTGTAAACTGTAAGGCGTAAATCGCGGACGTGTTGTATCGGCTGTCATACGCGAACGTTTTTGTATGGGATGTAAGAAAATGAAACCTATAGCCTAGATAATAAAGTGGCTTTTTGCCGGTTCAAAATGATCTCGTTTACGGTGACGGCGTGCTGTGGACAAACGGCGTTACTCTCCTATTATTTCTTTAGAGGGCAAACGAGCAAACAGGATACCTGATGTAAAGCTACTGCAGTCACCCATGAACACAACACCAGAAGATTGGCAAGTTTGTTGCCAGCCTTCTAAGAGAGGAATATCACAATAGGAAACTACTGCTGGAGATTCCAGAGTTCCACTGTGGGTGGCACAAAGTCCTTATTTCTATAAAACAATGGAGATACTGTAAAATCTTTGTAAAGAGCGGCTGATGTCGGGACAATGACCTCAGAAAAAAATCGCTAGTGAGCAACTACGAAACAATGGCTCAAAACGAAATCCGGGAACTGACGAATCTGACCGACTTTCAAAAGGAGGAGGGTTATATTGATGTTGGGCTGTATACATTTTAATAATTTAGGTACTTCGTCTTTTTTTTTTTATTTAAAAAAATATATATCCACAACCGAACATATAACCTCCTCGTTTTTGGAAATCGATTAAAAATGAGATACCGAGTGGATACCGTATATTTTTCCGGTCTTTTCTCGGTACTTCGGGATTCAGCGATTAGGGCGTGAGGAGGAGGAGAGAACTGATAGACAAGACAGGCAGACACACTTTCGCATTCATAACAGGGTCATCGTTATAGAACTCCGATGTAAAATAACTATGAACAACAGCTGTAAATAGAATTACAGGAAAAGTGTGGCCTCACAGAGATAAAGCCGCTCTATATAACTTGACGGTAACTAAACTATTGTACTAATTAATATAAACAGTAAACATGTACCAACAAATTAATACGGATCCAGTTGATTGGCCTACCTTATGTATGGGGTTAATAAAAAAATAAGATTCAGTTTCATGTTTGGGGCCTCCTCTTTTTAAAAAAAATGTATAGAATCTTAATGCGGTTAACAGAACGCATCTACTCACCAAGTTTCGATAGGTTCGTCCCTATAGTCTCGGAGAAAAATGGCTGTGACACGCGAAAGAACAGACAGCCATGACGAAACTATCCGTTTTTGCTTTTTGGCTCGGAAACACTAAAAAAGTTAGGCGTCATCTAACGCATTCAACGAACTGCGTTTTGACATTAATAAATAAACAATAATATAAAAAAAAAAGATATAAGTTATGACACAATTTACTGACCCACTTGTTTATGAATGGATTCAAATTGTTTAAGTAATCTCAATGATTACTCCAATTGTAGCAAACTGAAAAACGTCACGTTTCTGAACAAAGAAAAGATATGAACACTCGTCCACTATCATTAACGCTACGTAACTACAGTTAAACTAACTTAACGTAATATCGAATAGGTATCGTTGAAAAACATTTGTAAAAACAACCAAAATGTTCAAACGAAAAACAAAATACCTACCGCGTAAAAACATTCTATCAATTTCATTATGACCTTGTTGTTATTAAAACAGCAAGTACTTCAAAAATGGCTTTTTAAAGCCCTTCATACTCAACCTATGTTTAGTTGAAAAAAATTTTTTGGAACCTCACAATTGAACTCATAAGCGGAAGAAACTGAAAAAGAAAGGTAAAAGATGGACCCGTGCGAGTTTCTTACGCCGGTTCTTCTCGCCGGGTTTATTCCCGAACCGAAATTCAGAAAATGTACTTAAAGTTCTAATTTTGAATAAAAATTTTTTGATTTTGAAACGAAAAACTAACATTTTACAACCTTCGAGTAAATACTGATCTTTTCGTATACAATTTTTGATAATATTTTGTAATTTCGCGATTTCATTATCTATCTAGCTAAACATGAAATCCACATTATATTAATTTCAAATCGGTTTTCCTGTCCTACAACGTCAATTTGCACAAAAATCCGGCAGTTTTTAAAGTTTAGTTAACCGCTTCTTCCACTTATGGATCTCAATTTGGACTTAAAAATCAGCTATAAGGATTTTTAATGTACCCAGTGTCACTCGCGCTATTGAGACGAATCTAACGACAAGTCATACATTCAAATTCGTTAAGTCGTTCAGGTTGTAGGATGGAAACACAGAAATCTGCATACATACACCCGAAAAACATAACTCTCCTTTTGTAGCAGTCGGGCAATAAATATAATATGTATATAATAAACTACTGCATTCACTATTTATTCACAAAACATACCGTATGGAGATTTTGAGCACAAAAAAGCAACACGCTGTACACGAAGCTTTTAAACACAACGGAAACTTTACGAGCTTTTAGGAGCTTTCAGTGCGAGCGCGCCCAAGCGGCGTCAAAGCTCGACTGAGGGCGGGCAGATTTTCCGACCTGTGCGTAGGTAATGCTTTTAAGTTATGAACACTATTCATACGGCAATAAGATCGATAATTATAAAACTATGATATACTGACTTCTCGGCAGATATACCGGTAAGCCTAATTCCTATTATAGCGGTTAATTTCACATATTCTAGTATGCATCTTGTTATTTTATCCTAATTAGCTGGTGCGACAGAAAGTTGTTGAAGTTCTAACACCACGTAAGTCAAAATTGGCAATTTTCAGGAGAGCGACAAAATTTATTCAATTTTGTATAAATCAACATACTAATAAGATTTTATAATTAAAAAATTGTGCAAGTTTTTGCTAGCCGACACGTTGTTCCCGATTAACTTAAACAATGCATTTTCCGATTTTCAGCAAAACGGCATCAAAATGACTAAATAGTCAAAATGTGACTTACGTGGTGTTAAAACTTCAACGACGAGAAGTTTCTCATGAGTTTACTTTTCTCGATATAAAATGCAGAGGGTTAATATCTAAAATGAAGTTATTAATAGACTTAAATTTTATCGTAAATCCATAAAATAAAAACAGACGTAGGCAATTAAACGGTTCAACCATTACAAAAAAAGAATTATTAAGATAAATCTTATTAAAAAGCAGGACCCTAAGCCTATACTCTGATTTAACACAAAAGGTAAATTTAACCAAAGTCAACTTCGAAATCACTGAAAACAACATTACAATAAACACGCAAGTTTGTAACGCTCCTCATACAAAACTTTCATAATTTCCTCTCATACAACTCGCATTCAACATGCACCCACGAGCTAGTAGCACCCAGACGGTATTGTGTCCTAACAAAGACACAAACAGAAGCCAATTCTGGCGCCATCTGGCGGAATAATAGAGAAGTAATTTAGCAATATCCAACAATGAGAAAATAATTCGTATTTTTGCTTTAATTCGAATCACACTAGCTTCTGCCCGCGGTTACGCTCGCGAGGAATTCGATAATGGAATAACCTACGTTACTCTCCATCCTATCAAATTAGCCTATGCCAAAAATCAAGTCGATTGCTTCGTTAGTGCGTGAAGTAAAGACGAACAAGCGCACCTTAATATTATGTATAATATTAACATAGCTAATATAACAAAACATAAAGTTAAAGTTTGGAGTAGGACCAGAGTTTTATAAAGTGTATGCAACATTTTATAAAACTCTGGGCCTACTCCAAACTTGAGGTACCAAATTTCACCATTTATTTGTTGAGCTTAAATATATACTTACTCTTAACCCCTTATTCATAAAAATATTAAAGATATGTTTAACTAATCAAGATTCGCAGTCCTTTTTTGAAAACGTCACACGACAGAAAGGGACAGCGAATCTTGAATAGTTAAACACTGTTTAATTATTTTTATGAATAAGTGTATGCTTCAAATTTAAAGAACCAATAAGACAATCATTTATAGTTATTAGCAGTCGAGGAAAAACCAGCATCAGCTATTTGTCTAACGCTTACAGTAAAAAGCAAAGTTTTAACGAACTTAAAAAAAAAAACATTTATAACAACTTGAAAATCAATCCTTCAACATGCATCGGGGTATTAAAATTTAAAAAGAGGTTTAATTAACGTATGCACAATGCATTGGCGCATGGGGCGGGTTCGGGGAGGTGGGTTATCCCCGGGCAACCCCCCGGGCTTCGGGGGAACCCCCCGTAACCACGGCAACCGAACACAAATGCCTACGGTTGCGGTTATACCGGTATTTGAGAACGATGGACCATTTATTCGGGCAGCATATAATTGAAAATGCCGCAAGCGCTTTAGGAATGACTTCGACATTTACTCTGTAAAGAAATATCAGACATTGCAACGCTACTTATGCACTCATTTCAGTATCTGCCGCTACTTAACTTGACACCTGGCCGAAAAGTCATCCCCCACTTGCCGTTGGGTGTGACGTTTCAGCCAGGTATCTAGTTAATAATAATAATATCTAAGGACGATTCACACCACGCCAAGTACCCGGGGGACTTGTGTTACAGGTACCAGACAACGGAAAAATATTTAATACTTTTTATGCTATACGCATATTTAAGATTTTAATTATATGATGCACATATTTAATACACACCCAAGACCCAGGAGCATAGAAAAACTTTTTGCTCCGTCGGTGAAATTCGATCCCGCGACCCCCGGCTTAAACCATCAACGCGCTTTCAACAGAGCCACAGGTCGTCAAAGTTAAGTCGGGGGGAGTAACAAGGTTTTTGACTTATTGTTTAGCATACTAGATATTGTTGAATTCTCTGGCTAGCATCAAATCCTCAACCATAACAAAGCTCATAAAACTAAGAAGAGACAGTGTTAGTGGTCGTCAAATTCAAAAGAAACTTAGGGCCTTTTTCCGGTCTTCAGAGAGAAGAAGTCTTATACTACTCAATGCTTTGCAACAAATATTTGGCCGCTTACATTTTTTACAACGTCAAACAAACTATTACATTAATTACACATACTAAGATCCTAAAAAGCCCCGTTCGATCTACCAAATATCCGTAAAAGCGGAGGTGCGCTACAAAATATTAAAAAAAAAAAAGGATAACTGTATCTGACTGACTACAACATATTAATTATTATGCAGCTTTTCCATAATTGCCGATGTTCGTAGTTCGTTATTCGGCACGATCATCGTGAAAGCGTCCACATAATCGGCTTTGCCAACTTACCGGTCAAAGGCGAATATCTATACCTAAATATAAAATAACAAGTCCTGACTGATGGACGAGCTACAGCCATGAAATTATAAGTAGTATTCTTTTATTAGACACCCGCTAAGAAAGGAATATTAAAAATTCTACCCTAAGGAGATATAGGGGTTGTATTTCTGAGCTACTGATTCAAAAAAAATGGAAACGTGTCGAAGCATTTTTTGAAATTCTAAACAGAGCGTGAAAACGGGGTTATAATTCCTATGAATTTTTCTACGAAAGTTCCTCATTTCTTAAGTTAGAGACCTTTAAAATTTTGTTTCTGAGCTGCTGATTTAAAATAAATGAATACGTGTCTAAGCGTTTCATGAAATTTTACTTTCACAGGGTGAAATAGGGTTTGAAAGTTGAAAGTGTATGAAGATACTTCTTAATGCGAATGAAGCCGCGGAAAAAAGCTAGTAGATGAATATCGGTGGACAGAGGCCGAGTATGCCTTCTACTCAATCGTGTGCGCCTGTCTTCGTCTGTGAAGTGTGTTCGACGACTATGAAGAGGGGTCATGAAACTCAACGGAAAAATATATAAAAAAAAAACGTTTTTGGCTCTAAACAACACTTTAAAACCACTCTACACACCACAATAAACACTACTGAATATCTGTAGATACCTTATCATCGATGCATAATAATAGTAGGGGAGCCCATGGGGGAAATTTTGGACTAACTCGAGCGCGTCAGATTATAGGATATTATAGGCTTTCTAAATGTCATGGTTATTTCTAAGTTATTGGATTAGAAAAAATATATTTTTTAGGTATTGAAATGTTATCAGGTTTGTCTGATAAAGATGAAAATACACCAAAGAAAACTTTCACACGAAGCACTGATGATTTTATTGTAAGATGAGCTAGTAAAAACATAGAACAACCAACAAAAGCCTCATAATTCCATACCTAAGCCTCCCAGATATTTTATGTCACATTGAACTAAATGCTTCAGGACATGCTGTCTAAAATCGCCTAATAAATATTCAATGTAAACAATTTTTACGACGAATTTTCTTTTCTATACCCTAAAAATCGCCGTAGCGTCTAGCTTAAATAAACAAATATTCTTAGTATTTTTTGTCTGTTAAAATTAATCTACATAACGTACTAGATCTCGACAACGCTCGAGTGACTACGAAAATAGCCATCTCACCTCCCCGGGTATAAATTGAAGGGATATCGACGCGATCGAAGATAACGAAATACGATTATAATGTTCGGCCGCACTTTGATTACCCGCACGCTATACTGTCATAATGTTAAAATAATTGTAATAATTAATCGTTCGTTTAATGATGATTTAGACTCATATTAATAGGACAGAAATTATAAATGTATCCTATTTATTACTTACTAGTTTTTCCACGTTGCTTCTGTCGTGTTATCTAACTATAAAAACAGTTAAAACAGTAAAAAAAATGTGTCTGTACATTTAATATTTTTACAAAATAATCAATGTGGGGGTGCTAACACAATAGTAATAGAACACATATCTATAAAAAAAGTTGTCTGTTTGTACGCGCTAATCTCTGAACTACTGGACGAATTTGAATAAATCTTTTTTTGCTTAACAGCTATTAAGTCTAGGTAACATGTAGGATACTTTTTATCCCGAGAAAATGTACGGTCCCCGCATGATATACAAATTTCGCGCAACGACGTCGTGAACTAACTAGTGAAGAATATTCATACGAATTTTTATCTCCTTTGGAGGTAGAATTTATAAAAATCCTTTCATAGCGGATGTTTACGGCATAACCTTCATGTCGAATTTCAGCTCGACCTGTCCAGTAGTTTGATATGAACATTGACAAATATAAATCACTCTGTCGGTCACACACCTTTGAGTATTAAATCAAACTATCAGAACCGAACGAATCGAATCGAATCAAATATTTGAATATGACAGCGAACGGACGAGTCGGACGTTTCGACGCGGGAGAGTGTGCGAGGTTCCATTACATTTCACATATCGAGTCCTAGAAAGTTAGTTATTTTGGTTATCTTTTTTTATTATTATTATTATTTGCCAATTATTTATATTGTATGTCGTGTAAGTTTGTTTTTGGTTATTTATTAATTGTTAGATATAATTTATCATTCATAGGAATCAAGAATTCCTGCGTTTGCTTTTTTACTTTTCTTTGTGTGTAGTGTAATGGCCAGAAAAAAATCTGAATATTTTATTATTATCTATCTAATATATAATGTTTTTATATATTATATATTAGACTTTGTTTTATAAGTGTCTATGATTTTTCTTGACCAACTATTTTCTATGTGTTGAAAGTTTTGTCCGAGTGCGTATACGAGAAATCGTCGAGCTTATCGTACAGATGAACAGAGGAATAATCTTCGAACATTGACTATTAGTCGGTACGAAGTTCGCCGAGTCAGCTAGTTATTATTAAAATTCGTTTCGTTCGCCGCTTATATCATAAATGACTTTATAACAAATGCTTATATAATAAATGACATTATCTTTCATGTTCCTGTTTCCCTTTTAACATTGTTGCTAAAACCTAGCTGTCACAAGACGGGGTAGGTAGAGCTCCCGAACACCACTGATAACTGTATTTCACGTCAAAATCTCCGCTCTATCGCAAGATCAGTGTTCAAAACATTGTGATGTGGGCACGGAAGTATTGTGACAATGTACACACACATGAAAATTTCACTCAGACCGACGGCTAGGGCTGTCACAAATATTCCATGACGACGAGATTGTTATATCGAAGAGTCATTGTTAGTAAACCATAGCCGGTACGAAAGCCGAAACACGCTCAAGAAAATAGCGGTACTGAAAGTTTAAATTTGTTTAGACGTATGTATCTGCTTTACGATGATGCTTACGAAAACGTCTTAAGCTTTTACGGGGGCGCTTTACCACACAAATGTAAAAAAATAACCTTATCAGTGAGACACTTTTTACTCTATTTACACAATTACACTAAAATCTGTTTATGTGATAAACGCGCGACCTAAAATATTATCTTTGTTATCACACCCTGTATACTTTTGTCAAAAGCGACAACCCTTATACATACTACATAGGCTGATCAAGGCACCTAGGCGGCGCGTACCAAAACTCAAAAGGTCATTCATCCCGTCACGTCTACCCCTTCCTGAAGCGTATGTATACTTGTCACTGTTTACACCCTAACTTTTATCTTTAACTTTTTGTTGTTACTACAAAAACCTTAGGGGTAAGAAAGTTAGGGAGTGAGTTCCGACTGTGGCGGATACAGTAAAAGTATAAAGAGTTTAGCATTCTATATAATGTGTACGAATCAAAGAGAAATTAAAACAGATACAGATCGTAGATCTAAGTTATTTGGTCGGGTTATGTGAAACTCATCTGACAGATCGCAACTTACATGGAATTGACATGTTCTGACCAAGTGACGTTGTTTCGTCAACTGGCTCTCTTTCGATTTGCCCCATTTTACAATCAGGAAAGTTGAAACTGAGCCAGTTTACGTATCTAAGTAAGCTGGCCGCGTTATGTCAAACCCAGCCGACATAACACGACTTACATTCGGACCAAATAACGTAGGTCCGTCAAATGGCTCTGTTGTATAATGTAATTTCCCGCATGGGATAATTACATTATGTACATACCGAGTTGTACTTAGTTGCATTATAAATGACTTTTTCGTTTTTATATAATATTTAGCCTAACTTATAAAAGAACGTCATAGACAATTTATCCCTCACTGCAAATAGAATTGAGTCATAGACGACCATAGATATCCAGTATGAAAGGGAATATCTATGGTTTCCACGTCATATACCATAGCCGCACGCGTGACATTGATATACCGACCAAAACAACGAGCACTCGAATTTATTACGCCGACGTTCCGGGGGTTCGATTCTCGATAAATCATACGGAAAACCTAAGTATTAAAGCTTGCAAATGCTAAGGGTGTCTATCCAGAAAGTTTTCCGGGACTTTTTAAAAATTGATAATTTTCACGGATTTCGACGTGCTCTTTTCCATTTTTTACTTTGCCGCAACGTAAATCTGCCACCGGAAAAATGATTGCAACTCTATAAAAATCGCCATTTTTAAAACTTCCGGAAAACTTGCTACGTCAAAATATAGCAAATGATTAGGCTATTTCGTAGCGTTTCAATTAAAATAAAAATCTTTTAATTTAAAACTAGTTGATGCTCGCAACTTCGTTGCGCGAAAATTAGTAAATCACGGGAACCGTACATTTTCCCGGGATAAAAAGTATCCTATATGTTGTTCAGACCTAATAGCTATGAAACAAAAAAGATTTATTCTAATCCGTTCGGTACCTCCGGAGAATAGCCCGTACAAACAGACAACCTTTTTTTGTCG
>JAOTAV010000395.1:0-10588 GCA_026546445.1 Cyclargus thomasi | reverse complement strand
CCGCTTTGCCCTCTTTACGCACTAGTGTATCCGGGTCTTCACCGTCGGGCAGAAACATAAAGCGTAGCTGACGTCCGGTGATAATTTAATTACTAGTCTTGCCAATGTATATAAGAAAAGGTATATTATATTTTTCTGTCCTTTTACCATACTCTCTAGTATTAAATTTTTTAAAGAATATATGAAGGAGAAAGTGTTTTCTTTTTCGTCTTTTACCTACACAGCCTGCTATTATATATAAAATTAACAAAATGTGAGAACTATATTATTTTTAAGCCTAAGATTAACTTTTCGAAATCTCTTAATAGACTCACAAGAGATGATGAAATAATACTAAACTCACTAAACAAATACAAAAAAACAGCGTAAGTTACTCTCTATAATTTTAATAAAGTCTATACAAACATTTAATTCGATTAGTTCTTCGTCTGTACGTTAGGGTGTCAAGGAAGGACAAACAAACAAACAAAATTTTCTATACACAATATTAGGTATGAGTTATTATAGCGACTACATTGTACATTGCTTATACAGTCTTCACTAAAGGTCAAAGGACTCGATATTTAATATTAAATTAAGGAGTGAAGGAACATTATTTAAAGCAGACGCTTAGCAGAGGCAATTTGCGACCGCAATATCTCGCTATTTCAGAGTATATTATATCAGCCAGCCAAGCTTGAGCTCTATTACTTATGCGAAAGTAATTGCTTGCAACTTTACCTGGAAATGTATCAGTAGTTTATCATATATCATTATCTTTGTTATATCTAGCCTTTAGCGGTGTAAAATGTTTCTTTTTTCCGCGGGAGCATTTTATTGAAGTAGTAAACATCAAAAATGCCTCATCTGAATACCAACATACTTTCATCTAAATCGTTCAGTAGTTTTTGGCGTGATATAGACGAACAACTATAAAGTTGACGAACAACTATAAAGCCATCTTTGTTGCGCCGCAGCGTGCCGCGTGTCAGCGAAAAAATCAGCCTCCATATAAATTATATGGAGACGGATGAGCGCTTCGATCAAATATTATCAACATTCTCAGTTGCCTTAAAAAAGTGGCACCGGCAAAACCGGGATTAGGCACTATTTTGCTCCTAGCCACTCCCAGATCACAATTTTAACTTTAGCACGATTGTGAGCTTGAACTGATTAAGTTAAGTTCTATTTTTCAGTACGCTTAATTTTGATTAAAGTTATTTTGTGTCAGACAGGTTTGGTCTCATTATAATTTTATTTAAATTTGAAGGGATCTGTGCATCTTACCAACATTTGATCGAAGGATGCACGTATTGCAACACCTTGACGGAGGATGCCGGACTTTTTTTTTGTGCGGCAGATGCGGCTTACTCACAAATATTTAGCAGATTTCTACTTTTTGGTACAAATGAATAACGGTTTAGTAAGTAGTCCAAAATCTTTTAGTAGGTTATAGTAGGAAAATAATATTATAGAATAAAATATAATAAAACTATCATGAAGACAGTCTAATTATAAACATTCAATTTTTTTTACTTTAAACTACGTACATTAAATTGATAAATAAAGGAACATTTTTCATAGAAGCTAGATCACGGTTTAGTAGATATAAGTAAAAATTGTAGAATACAGAAACGTTTTTGGTATAACGAGTATCGAGTCACGTGTGATTTAAAAGTGGTACACTGACGTACTCAAAATCTTTCAAAGCCTTGAGACTCGGCCCGCAAACAGTGTGCCATAGCGTATTTTGCGTTGAGCTGAGTCTCGACCCGCCCCATTACGGCCCAGAACGCTCCGACAAAGTGTTCGCGTACCTTAAGGGGACAAGTCTACGATCGAGACCGTCGTTGTCCTGTCGAATTCCGATACTCGATGCCAGCAGCCGCGACACATTACCACAAAAATGAAATGCCGCTTTATGACACAAGCAATAGGGTTCATTTTCTAATGACAAATGAAGTAGCGTAGAGCAAAATAAAACATATAGCTTTTATCGTAGAGGGACATTTTATTTAATTTTTTACGTGTGGCGGCTTCTGGCAGGAATTAGCTTCTGGAATTTTGCCATAAATAAGGAGAAGTTCAGTGACACAAGCACATAAAATATAAAGAAAGACAAAATATATGAATGTAAAATCACATTCGGATTAGGAAGTGGATATCAGAACATTTTCTATTGGTTTTTATGTATTTATTCATAAGCCGATAACTTTTAGGACGAGGGAAAAATATTCCGTGTATCCTTGATATAATTCATTTACCAAGAATATTTTATTTACAAATAATATTCCTTGATTTACTCCTCTAAAGACCTACTGATCCGTATAGGCTATCCACAAAATATCTATTAGATGAAGGTAGGAGAATCTGTTAAATAAATTGTGGATAGCCAGTCTGACAATTATCCGAAAGTGGTATAGGTGGAATAATCTCGTTAGGTAAAAATAAAATTATGGTTTTAATGTTGGGATTGGGTTGGGTTATGTTATGTTAGGTTAAATAGATGATCACGGGGCGAAGATCTGCAATGGGAGGAGCTCCGGCGGGTCCGCATGCTGGGAGAGCAGTGGCTGCTAGTCCAGTTCCTTCCGCCTTTCACAGGTGCTCACCGGACACGGCTGTTTCGGTGCGTATCTGTGTAAGGTCGCCAGGAAAGAGCCCACGCCAGCCTGCTATGATTGTGGTGCTGCGGAGGACACGGCCCAGCATACACTCGAGGTGTGCGATCCTTAGGCCTTGCAGCGCCCTGACTTCATGGCAGTGCTTGGGTGGGATCTCTAACTCTCGAGTGTGGTACGCTGCATGCTCGAGAGCGGTGAGGCCTGGCAGGCGGCGGTCTCTTTCTGTGAATACGTCCTTTAGCAGAAAGAGGCCGTGGAGCGGAACAGAGCGGATGAACCATCCTCTGTTCTGCCGACGTAAGATGGGAGTGAAGAGGCGTCGCTATGGTGCCGTCCAATAACTTCCGTCTATCCGGGGCTCCGGGTTTCAGAGGATGGGTACCTCCCGGCTTAGCTAGTCCCGGCGAGGGGATTGCTCTCATTTGCTGGAGTTTTTCCTTATTGGTGTTAGTCCAGTCTCTTTCGAGGTTGACCGGCGGGTCGTGGAGGGGTTGTCCTGTGTTAGACAGATCCGGGACACCCCTCTCAAAGCGAATGAAGGCAAGCCACATGCCCGGGGAGCCTCGGCCCCCCGAGGCATCCATGATGGGTTTACCCTGCGCATACAAAAAATGGTTAAATAGATAAGTCTAATAACTTAATTACAAGTTGACACTCCTAATTTAATATTTCGAGTTGGCATACAGCGAGGCTCGAAACCTTAGCCGTGAACGCTAAGTAAGTTTAAAATTAATTAAGCTTCAAGCACATTTGAATAATTAGACAGAGAAATGCTGAGTAACTGACACTGAGATATGGGAATTAATAGGGCGTGTAATTCCCGACTGTCAAGGAAGGGTAATGTTTTCAGCGATTATTTCAGAGATCTTTAATAAGGCCTCTACATTATCACCGATGTTAATTAATAATAATAATAATAGTTATTATTATTTTTAATATTGTATAAAATGTTGTATACAAGGTCTTACAATATTATAAATAGTTCCAATATTCTACCGTAATAATGGCGTGCAATCAATTTTTTACATTAAAGTCAAATTTTTAAATTAAAAAAGTCAAATCAAATTGAAAAAATATTAACCAAGTAAGTAAACGAATATTTATTGAATCATTAATATGTGCATAAAATACAGTTAACCTTGAATTTATTTACTATTTGCTAATACAAAATAACAAAATTTGAATGATTTTACAATCATTTTTTTCATATATATTTTTTAATACTTACAATGTCACAACAACTGGATTGTCACAATTGTTCATACGCTTCGATCAAACATCATAAAGATTTAAAAAACTTAAACGCTTAAAAAACTAAAACCCAACTACTAAAACACGTTCTAAAAAGTAGGAAAAAAGAAAATAAAGTGACATGGTCATTTTTAAAGGATTGCCGTGGTCGTATGCTACCTAGGCCCTACCTACTGAAATTTAACAGAATAATTAATAACCGATTCTCAAAATTTTTTCTTTGTTATATAGGGTATTACTCCAATTTGATACCATTTTCCCAAACGAGGTGAACCGATGATGGAATCCAGTAGTAATCGAGGGAATTCCCCGAAATTTTTATAAAAACATATAGTGATTTTGGTTTCCATAGAAGCTTCCCAGGTACATGTTATCAAAAAGTAAGGTTTGGACTAAGGTACACCGTGGTTTCGAAGGTACTGAGAGAACTCGTGATTCCTTAAAGATACGACTTTGGAGTTTTCGGCCTTGTTTTAAGAACTGAAAGCATATTCTACGACAATATGAAATTTAGTCATAATTATCATCACTGCCATCACTTCAGACCACTCATTATCATATTATGACTCTGTTATACCTCAGAACACCTAAAAATTTAAAGGGAATTTGGTTTCATGATAAGTATCCTAATCGTTTAGTACTAAAAAGAAAGATTTTGTACCAACGTATACCTATCATGGTTAACAAGATGCTAATTGAACTCCTACTCCTACAAACCTTAATACAAATTTGGAGATTTCGGCGTTGTTTTAAGAACCCAAGAAGTTTTAAGAAAATTATATCAATTCTCATCATCATCATAGCTACTATGGCTTCATTCATAAACACACCATTATTTAAGATAATGATTCCGTAGCTTGACGAGCGGTTTGTCAGTTCTGAGGTGCGCTACAGACCTTAGCCGCCGACGCTGCCAACATTTGTCGTCAACATTTTGTCGGTGAACTAGATTGTTGGCTTCACTTACGACACGTGTCGGCGGCACAAGCCTGCTGGCGGCTAAGGTGTGCAGTACAGCGCTTTACAAATAGTAACATAATACGTAGAACGAACAAAATAATAAAGTAATACTGATTTATATTCAAAAATAGTTATGCCCCGCGGTGTTACCCGTAGCTTAGTCAAGATTAAAAGGTAACCTATGTGCTAATCCAAAAAATTCCCATTCCCAGGCGCATGCGCTCCATACAGGCTGAAAAGCAGTTCGTTGCTTGCCATATGATCTTTGACGTCTTCTTTGTACAAAAGTCCCTTTTACGAAGAAAAAAAAATATATTTTTATTAGTACAATTAAACCCGAGGGACGTTGTTCTGTCGATCTTTTACACTGTGGCTGAGTACCTCGCTGTACACTCATTAGAATAATCCTGTGCCACCACAGCCCATTCCCTGTTCTTTCATAAAAGGCCGGCAATGCACATGCTACTCTTCGGATGTTACGAGTGTCCATGGGCGACGACAGTTGCTTTTTATCACGTTACCCGTCTGCTTCCTTGCCCCTTAAGTAAATAAAAAAATTATCATGCCTAGTGGGTTCTCTATAGGTATATGTATTATAATTTAGGGTAACTAAATATTGTGAAATGATTATTATTTTAACAGAAAATTAAAACCGACTTCTAAAGAAAAAATGAAAAATGATAAAAAAGAAACTAAAAAATATTAAATAATATTTATTCTTTAATAGTGCCTGTTTCAGAATTCGGTGAGGAATCAGCCTATTTCCGTACACAATCTTCATTATTTTAAAGTCGTTACCAGTCAATAATTTAAATTTAGACAAATCATTACATGTAAGCTGGTACGGAGACGTCGTTCAGTAAGCGAACTGTTGACAGGGGTAGTCCCATAAAAAGGTGGCGTGAGGAACTAGACGTTGCAGATCGAGAGAGGCTAAATACAGGGAAGGACAGAAAAACTGGAAGGAAAGAGCTGGGGAGGCATTTGACTAGCAGTAGGGCTCTAACGATTGTTGATAAAAACAAAAAAAATATATAGGACGAATTGACAACCCTGTACCCTTTAGGAAGTCGGTTAAAATATTGTGCTTTTTGTGCCAAAAAACAATTATTGTGGTCTTTATGATAGGAACAGCAATTTAAGCGCTCAAATAGACGAAAAATACCCGTTCCATATTGTGTTCTATTTCAATGGGTTGAGGCTTGAGGCCATGTGATTAATTACATTAATTTATTTCGATTGGCAAAAAATTGGAGATCTGTTTCGCGAAAATAAAGCGAGACATAAGACAGATGACGGCGCCCTTATAAAGCCCTTGGATAAATTGTGGGACATCAGTCTAGCTGCTTCATAGCCTCATCTTTCGATCAATCTTTCGAATAAACTTTCTGTGGCGTCTAACAATTTGGAAAATCAATTTTCATTGTGTATTATAATTTGGTTAAAATTTGACGTTCATGATGGATGAAACCTTTGAATGAACTTTTGAGAGTTTAAGCGTTTGCTTTGTTCCGACTAATCTTTTTCGAAGTTGGATCGTTATTTTTAAATGGGCGGATGTAATTGTTTTATCGTTGTTTAAATATGATAGAAGACTATCATATTTAAACCACAATAAAACAATTACATTCACCCGCCTAAAAATAACGATCCAACTTCGAAAAAGATTAGTGCTATATTCGAAAAAGATTAATGCTATATGCTACCGCATATTAGAATTTCACGCGAGGAAAGCTGCGGGCGAAATCTAGTTCTGCATAAGTTAAACGTCCTTTTCACCATGTCTGTTCGGTAATCTGTGGCTGTACTCCAAAATCATTTTAAGACTTTGACGATCAAATTAGAATGCCGCGTCCTATTGAACGTGAAATGACGAAGGAAGATTTATTTTTGTAATGAAATTAGGGGCATTGTTACATCGTGCATTAACACAATGCCAGTTTTCTGTGAGGCCATGTTATTTCTGGTTGAGCCGGCGCGGCCCATCGTGAACTTGAGATATCTGAAAGTTTCTCATTAGTTCCACCCCGAATTCAATTTGCACTGCAAAAACACCACAGGTTTGAACACTAGGCTACATAGCTCTATAAACGCATACGTTCGAGTCCGAAGATTTGAATGCCGCTTGAGAGTAGAGCTCCACTTTTGTGGGGTTCATTTAACCATAATTAAGTATGTTAACGACTCCAAAATCTACTCCTCGTATCGGCTAATCAGGTCGTGTGTGTTTAAGGCTCGCAAGTTTTCGACAGTGATTAATGCGTGTTTTCAAAGGCTCCATAACTGTCATTTTTGGCCCAACCTACGTTTGACCGCTGTCAAAATATTGCGGACACCGCATATTATTGAAACTGGCTTTGGCACTGGCTGAAAGAGAGCCAGTTGACGGACCCACGTCTGATTCCAAACCCAGCCGACAGATCACGGCTTATATGGAATTGACATATTCTGACCAAATTATGAGGTCCGTCAACTGGCACTCTTTCAATTTCACCAGACTACGAACACTCACAAATTGTGTTCAGCTTTATTCAGCCTTTCTTCATAACCGACAATTATAAACAAGGACATGCGAACACGATCGTGCAGCTGTGCTCTGCCGTTCGTCGTCAATGATCGCCTTTGATCAACTCTTTGACAAAGTACTACGAAGGATTATGTGGTGCCTGCATCATGATCGTACCGATTAACGACTAGCGATCACCTGTAGTTCTACCATCACTTTGGAGCAATAATATTTGTCGGCACTCGATAGCGACCATACCAATTTTTAATACGGAAATTTTAGTTTCGAAAGTGATCACTAGGGGCGCTAATTTTGCCATACTAAAAATTGACGTAGTCGTTATCGAGTACAACCGCAAAAACTATTGCTACAAACTCATTAGTAAATTCGCTCAGGATTGGCGGTATGGGTCATTATCCTTCTGTCAAAAATATGTTATTTCCATACAAAACGCGATCGTGAACAAAGTATCGTGTCAAACAAACTTCGTTGTTGACAATCTCGCTTTGTATAGAAAGACTTGTTTAATGAACTTTACCGCCAATCTTGAGCGAATGCATAGAGCCCTTTACAAATACAATCTGTAGCTACTGGTGATGGCACGCCCTAAAAGCGCTTCATTTTTTTATTCCTTCGTACTTTCGGTCTTAGGAATGCGGCGTATACGGTGTACGTAAATTTCCAAGAAATGGTAATTAAAAAAAATCAACTTTACTACACCGCTAAGACTCGGATAAGCTAAATTGGGAAGGCTAATTTCATGGAATTCCTGGGACACTTTATGTTAAGTAGTAAACGAATTTACCGGGTCATCTAGTAATATTGTATTACTATATGACACGGTAAATGTATTACATAGGCTAAAACCTGTATACTAAGTGTTAACAAAGCTATACTTTTGAGTGGCGTCGTACAGGGGTGTCGTATTACATAGATAAAAGCATCTCGGCAATCTCCTATATAAACACTATTTTTCAAGCAGAGTTGACGTTAATACGGGCGCGGTACCTGCTATTTTTACCCCTGGTAATCCTTCACGTTATTTTTATCTGGTTATCCGAGGAAGCTCAGGTCGCTAAGGCCGCAAAGGTTGGGTCAGATGATAACAGTGTCCTATGATTTCTTTATTATATTGTATCTTAAAGTCAGAGGAGTAAATTAGTCCCCGTTAAAAAATTAAAAATGTTTGAGGGAAATAAACAAAGATGCATGAAAATAAATAATAATTGTATTCTATTTAAGATTTTTTTTGGAAATAAAACAAAACGATACAGCGGTAACTACGACCGATTTTTTCTGTAGAGGAAATCGTTAATGCATTTCTTAGGGGACGGGAGTGCCAGTGCAATGAGGGTTTTACTGCGGACTGATGGTGGTGAATGCTGAACACTGCACATTTTACGCGTGCAAAATGCATCATCTAGTTTTATTATTTAACAAAGGATATAAACTAAATAATATATTTTTTATGTGAATATACATAGCGTACAATTTCTCACTAACTTCTGAGCTGTGGATTGCTATTTCCCCTGTAAGCGCTGGGCAACTTTGACTGTTGTAATTCCGGTTTCAGAACTTTGGTTGTATTTGAGAAGCGTTTCAGAAGATTTTACGTACTTAAGGTGGCTTTTCAATCTATGCGGCAAGCGAGAACAAGCAACCAAATTTCGAACAAAATGCCACTTTACTATGGCAGGTGAAAGTGCTATTTTTGTAGTAACTCGAGCGCCGTTGACAAAAATAAGAACAAATAGAGCATTTTTTTTTATTTGCAGTGGCATAAAAGACGCGCTTTTAAGGTTATAAGAAAGAAAACTCTTTGAAAAAAATGTTTACATTTAAAATTTACTGGACGATTTTGGACAGCATTTAGTTGAATGTGACATAATAGCTTTGGGAAGCTTGGTTATGACAATATGAGGTTTTGTTCTTATTACAGGTTTACCTTACATTTAAATCCTTGGTACTTTATATAAAAGTGTTCTTTGGCGTATTTATACCAATCCCTATCTTAATTTGATAGTTTCGACGACATTTTGGTACTTAAAAATCATTTTTTAAGAATGGAACTAAGAAATATGACTATTATACCGTGATAACCAGAGACATGTTGAAAGCCTACCCTAGCTTAATATCACACGCTCGGTAAATCCAAAATTCCTATCTCGAACCCTACTATTTTGAACTAAGCTTTAGTTTTTATTTTAATATTTTGCTTTACGCCACTACAAACTACAAAGCGGCGGCTTCGGTCGCTTTACCTGTCGCCAGAACTTTAACCTAGAGCCAAGTCTATAAATTGGCATTTTATTTAAATTTTCGTTAGTCATGGTGGCGTGATGCGAAGATCAAAACGGCCCCGTCATTCATTCAGCCAGATTGGTTGAATTTTACTCAGATATGAAAATTGTCCGCCTCATTTCTGTTGAAAAAATAACATTCCCAACGAGTTCTAAAGACTTTATTATTAATTAGATTATGGTTTTTGGTGAAATGCCATTTAATATTCCTTACATGACGTTTCTTGTAATATAGTCTACTTACGTAACCTGATTTTCTCATTAAATAGTCCATCCTGAGCTATATTATAAGCGATAACACACTGCGTCCGTTAGTGAAAAGGCAGACGATTTTATCATTACCTTACAATAATATTCCGACAATTCGTATGTTATTTGGGACAGTTATAATAACTTTATGTAAGCAGAGATTACACGAGCCATTAATGTTGGTCACAGTTCTCTGTCTACCACTTATTATTAAGAAAAAAATACGGGCAAGGGTATTCATTTTTGAAATCTCATGGGACCTTTTTTTCTAGTTACTCCTCTATACATATAATAAAACAGTAAAATTGGAGTGTATGTACATTTAGTATTTTTACAAAGTAATCAATGTGGGGGTGCTAAGGAACAGTCACTAAAAGAACACATATCGACAAAAAAAAGTTATCTGTTTGTCTGTTTGTGCGCTCTATTCTCAGGAACTACTGAATGGATTTAGATATTTTTTTTGTTTAGCAGCTAACTGGTTTGGGCAACATATAGGATACTTTTTTGTAGGCGTGAATAGAGACTTGAAACGATTCAGGCATAAAGGATCTTATAAGCAATACAACCAAGATATAGACAAATTATTTTATAGACTTACACATCCTATACAAAATTTCGTATACGGGAAAATCATCTAATGTCTAGATGGCGCTAGTCAGATTGATGGATAAATTCGGAAGTATAATAATACAACAAAACTAGATATTTACATCAAA
>JAOTAV010000394.1:0-10588 GCA_026546445.1 Cyclargus thomasi | reverse complement strand
GTACACAATATAAAGTAGTGCATCATTTATACGCTAAGGCGGTACGAAGTTCGCCGGGTCAGCTAGTATTATATAAAATACTTGAGTCACAGTACTAGTTACTATTCACAGCGGAAACGGGCTTGCCGATTTTTACCAAATTTTATGTGTATAATCAATTGGAATGAGAATCGGCTGATATACATTTTTCATACCCCTAAGTCACAGAATAGGAACACAATAAATGATAGGGGTTCCACGTTACAGGCACTAGAAAGAGAGGTAGACATTTCACTCGTTGGACTGACGAAATAGTCAGAATAGCTGGTGAAAGATGGATGGAGTCAGCGACAAATAGAGAAGGAAAACTCTAGAGGAGGCCTTGAAGCGAGGGGTTCTGGCTAACTTAAAAATAGATAAATTTAACTTGTACTAATCAAAATTTGTATATGGTGGGAAATGTAAGGCTTTTTTATTTTTATTGATTTATTTATTTTATAAGTGATACCTAGAAATAATCAATACTTAATTTATACTATTATTGTAAATGCGAAAGTGTGTCTGTCTGTTACCTCTTCACGCCGAAACCGCTGAACCGATTTTGCTTAAATTTGGTATGGAGGTACTTTGAGTCCCGGGGAAGGACATAGGATACTTTTTATCCCGTAAAATGTACGGTTCCCGACATGAATTAATTTTGGCGCAACGGAGTTGAAGGAATCATTTACGTCATAATATTATGGTAGAATAAAAAATACTGACAAAATAAAGGATATGCAAAATTCCGATAGTTCTCTTTTATTCAGTCATACAATCTAAACATCTAGGTAAAGAAGCAACAAACTAACATTAATTTATCTAGCCCAGCAATTGATGTTCCTGATCCCAGACTGTAGTGAACGGATTATCGTTAAGGCTAATTAAGCTTAGACTGGCGAAGTATGGCTTGAGGAGAGCGTCGACTACGCCGGAATCGAATCGTACAAAGGTAACGGATTTGTTGCTTTGTATCGTATTTTATTTCTATACATTTTCTATACATTTCTATACATATTTGTACTTCTATACAGCTGCGTGCACTCGATTGTTAATGATGAAAGCATATCAGAGCTGAACGAACCGAACGCGGCAAAGGTAACAAATATTAGAGTTCGATATGTAAAATGCCATGGAACCTCGCACACTTGCCCGCGCCGAATCGTCTGATTCGTTTGCTGTCAAATTCAAAGAGAAAATGACTTCAATTTGTTCAGTTTCGATAGACGAGTAGATTTCAACAACTAGATTTTTTTTCTAATTTTGGTGGTTTTGGTGGACATGATTTTTTTCATATAACTTGGTATGAGATGTGAGTATGTTAGCGTGTGACTACAATCTGAATTTTTTATAGCTTAGGTATCAAATCTATTTAAAACATGTAGCGGTTAGTATATGACACCAAAATTAGCAAAATCTCGACGACAGAAGTAAATTATATTTTTAAAACTTAACTACAGTTCTTAGTGCAGTAAAATTGATATATGTATTCTTAAGAGTCACTCACTTAGAACGACTACATAAAGATAAAAATGTAATCGAATATGAAGTTTACAGTTAATTATTGATCTTGATATTAAGAAAAATAGATCGACGAGAAGCCACCAAAATTAGAAATTGCTTATGTTTACTTTTTTTTTCTAGGTTTTTTTTTTGAAAAATAGTTACAGGACCTTATCAGTCCACCGTGACCAAGTCAGTATGCTTTAGTTTTTTAACCAAAAAATTGAAACTTAAGATGATGAAAATTATAGTTTTAGCCTTGTCGCGTAAAAAAAGCGGTTTGGGAAATTCACGCCGGGGACCTAAAAAGGTCATACTAGCAAATTTTTCAAAGGAATTGTTCTACAATTCGTTTCAGTACTTTTTGTTAAAAAAAAATTTAAGTTGATGTAAAATCACTGTTTTGCAAAATTTGTAGCTATTAACAAGAAAAAATGCCTAACCTTTTCAGGGCGGCTGATGTGTTACGGTGTACCATTCGTCGCGGTGTTAAACGATACAAACGCGTTACCTTAGTGGCATTACTTACTAACATTACCACCGCCACGAGTGTATATCATAGTTAGCGAGTAAACGGGTCATCTGATAGAAAGCGGCTGCAGTCGCCTGTCGACACTTTTAGTACCAGAAGCGTTGCAAATGCGTTCGAGTCTACAAAAAGTCGCTGTGTGCTAGCGCTGTGACGTCACTCAGCTTAATTACCGTGAGTCATGACATTCTGACGTCATTACAATAATGTATTAGATCTACCCACAATAATCAGGACGTTGCATTCAATCATACTAATTCGACTTGTTACATTATGTGATTTATATAGTCATTGTTATTGTGAATTCGCTCAAGATTGGCGGTATGGTACATTAACCCTCTGTAAAAAAATTTGTCGTTTCCATAAAAACCACGATTGTTTTTTTATGATATTTAGAAGGCAAGCGAGCAGATGGGTTACCTGATGAAGAGTAACTGCCGTCGCTCATGGACACTCGTAACATCCGAAAAGTCGCAAGTGCGTTGCCGGCCCTTATGAGGGAATAGGGATAGGGGGAATTAGGGAAGTTGGGCCACCGGTAAGCTCAGTCACTGAACGAAACACAGCACAATGCCGTTTCATCGAGCCGGTCCATTCGTGCCGAAGCATGGCTCTCTCACGGAAATGAGCATCCGTATTATGTTCTAGAGATCGGAAAAGGTCTCATTGGTACAGGCCTCCACCGAACTGGAGAGGGGCTCGAACCTGCACCATCTCGAATGCGAACCAAAGGTCTCACCCACTAGGCTACGAACGCTCGCAAGCAAAGTACTATGTAGTCACTTTCTTGTTGACAATCGCGGTTGTATAGAAATTTGACAATCTGGAGCGAATGCATACTACGTCATATTCTGTATACTCGTATAGATATACTTTGGGGAGTGTATACTTTATTCTTGCTACATTCTGTATATAAAACTCGAAGATGACTGACTAACTAACTGACTGACAAAATGGTCTATCAACGTACTATCGGGCTTAAAAGCATGGAGAAAATTTTTATGACATCGGCATCCGCTAAGAAAGGATGTCAGCAAATTCGACCCCCAAGGGGATAAATTACACTTGACGCAACACAGCACAGCGCAGTTTCACGTCAGTTTTCTGTTAAGTCTGGGTGTTTTTGATTTTTCTTATTTACATGAACATTGGACGGCGGTAGTTTCCCTCCATCAGACAGTTTGTTTTTTTGCTCTCTAATTAAAAAAAATTAAAGATGAAAATATATTTTGGCAAAAAAAATTATCACGCTTCAGAAAGTCGCGTAATTCTTTCAGCAATAAGGTACAATAAAAATAATTAAATTGTTTTATCACAATAAGATAAATTCCGAAAACGTATGAACTTCGCGAAAACAATATAAATAGTGAATTATGTAATTCGTTTTCCTCAACTAATTTTCTTACGAATCTGAGCAATTGTGTATATTTGGCCGGCAGCCAACTAGTCAACATATTGACAAATCGTATGACACTTCTGTGAGGTTTATTAAGCCTGTTAGGTTTTTGTAGGTTTTTTCGGCCTCATTTTGTGGTTGGGTGGTGATTTTGCAATGTTATTATCTGAAAATTGATTTATGATCTGTGGACCTGCATATTTTTTATGAAACTAGGAAGTGAGTGAGCAGGCGCATGTGGTGGAAAGCAACTACCGTCGTATGGCCGGAAGTTTCCATGACAATTGAAACATCAGAACCATTGCTGGTCTTTAAATAAAGGAATAGGGAAAAGAAAAAGGGAACAAAGTGTAGTAAAATTTGGACCACCGGTTAAGTCACTCAGTGGATGAAACAAAACAATGCTGTTTCACGCCAGTTGTCTGGGAGCTTGTGGTATTTCTCCGGATAGCATATGAGGAATATGAGAGCTTTTGGTGATGTTGTGTAAAACCCATCCGTGATGTGAGACCGTTTTTTTATTCAGTATTCATACAATTTTTGCTGGTAATATTTTAGTTACAGGATTTTAAACTTGGTCGCACTTTTGCAGCAACTTACTCTCCGAAATCGTTGTACGCGCTACATTTAATGGATGGTGTACACTCTTGCCGAAATACAGCGAGACCGCCCAAGTATGAGAGTGTAAATGGGTGAACTCGTCTCGTCTCGCCTCGCCTGTCTTTCGGGTTGAGGGGTCCTCGCACGAGACTCTCGCCGAGGTCTCGACGAAAATTATGTGAAACCTCACACATTCACTGGCTCGTACGCCATGTACGGCGCATACTGTGCTGACACATTTAAGTACCCTGCCACTCAGACTGCCGACATACCGTTTGTATTTCGGTAGTCTGACTGGCAGGCTGTGTGTGCAGTGCGAAAATGATAATAATGCCCTAAAATTATTATTATTTACTAAGGCTACGTCCCCAAAAACCATGTTTATTTTTGCCCATTTATTCGGTTACATAATTGTCATACTATCAAGGCAAACTCCCAAAACAGTGTCGTGTTTTATTGCGTAAGCTACGCGCGACATGATCTCATAAGTTGTGATTCTAAATCTGATAGGCTGA
This sequence comes from Cyclargus thomasi, assembly GCA_026546445.1. Lineage (NCBI taxonomy): Eukaryota > Metazoa > Arthropoda > Insecta > Lepidoptera > Lycaenidae > Cyclargus > Cyclargus thomasi. The sequence goes on along the minus strand of JAOTAV010000394.1, from coordinate 6,030 downwards.
GAAACGGTTCCTGAATTTACGACTTTGAGGCCAGCACTTTTATACTCAATATAGTTTTTGGTTTATCGACATGAGCAATCGTAAAAACATTTTACATCATTTTTCTCTGTGATGGTAAGATGGTTTTTGCGTTAATGCTGAACTCAAAGCAATGAAATTAGCTAAATTTTCGACCTCTGTGTGGTCTGTGAAACTGCGACAAAAAATATTACGTTGTCTATACACTCATCGAGTATATAACCATAAGAGCAGTAATGTTATTAGTTTTGTTCGGAAAAAAAATCCGCCCAAAGCCACTGCGCTCTGATTGGTCGGAAATATCGGAGTACGTACACACAGGTCTCTTATTGGTGCGTGCTATTTTAGTGCAAGCGTTAGTTTGTGGGCGGCTAATTTATCAGTGACAAATCACTGATAACGTTACTTCTCTATTGGTTATATGCGCTATGACTGCACTATATTATCGCCTCAATGGTCTAGTGGTACACAGCTCGGCTCTTAACAATCTTGATGTGAGGTTCAATTCCCGCGTCGGAAATATGTTAAATCCAGGTTTGGATAGGACGATACAGGCTGATCACCTGAAGTAAAATGATCCATGCGTCGGATGGGCAGGTGAAAAGTTGGTCCTGCGCCTGATATCTTGCCCGTTTTGATGACATTGTGGACTGTGCTTTGTGCTTGGGCAGAATAAAACTACTCCCGCGTAACTCCTTGTTTTAATAAAACTGATCACCGTCTAGAACTGGTAGCAGTAGGTATCATCAAAATAATTCTTTATTCCCATTGTCTATAAAGAAAAACAAGATATCTCTTTATACCGAATTGAAAATAATTTTTCGCATTTAATGCTTCAACAAAAATATAATTATTATAAAACGAAAATACAGACTGACAGACGGTTATAAGCGGATTAGAAGTTAAATACTCACGTGAGTACGTGGCGCGACTCACGCGAGGTTGTAAATCACAAAATCTGATATCTCCTGACCTTTCCGAGATGAAGGTCGATCCAATCTCACATCTGGCACATGTCCAGCTCTCATGACGGAGGTCATGTGTAATATGTTATTGATTTGATGTCATATTTATATAACCTAATAATCCACATCATGCCGCAAAAATATAAAGGTAAGTTATCACCTAAAAGGGCAGGGATATAGTCATAGGGGAAATGTATGCTGAAATTGTATGTGTTCCTTAAATAGTAACAAAATGGACAGCCCCTTCTTGAAGCACTGGGTTCACTGGATGCACCCGGGGTGGAAAATATATTCAAATTAAGAATGCCGTCTTTCAAGAATTTTCCATAAGTTTATAATATGGTACCCGAAATTAAAGTATTTTGTTTAATGTTTTTTCATGTATACAGGGTGCACTGTAAAAGTGGCACAAAAGTATTGTGTGGCACCTACCTCAGCGACATGAATTGACCGTAAAATTTTTAAAAAAAATTCGCTTTGAGCGCTACTTTCACAGAGAATTCTGTATAAGGGAATGTAATGCAAAAACTCAAATGTGACTGACCGACTGACTGACATAGTGATTTACTAACACAGAGCTACTCGACGGTTCGGGCTGGAATTTGTAATGGTAGTAGACTATACGATGTAGGCATCCATCATGAAATAATTTTTGTATCAACGACTCTGTGGCTCAGTTAGTAAGCGTTTTGGTGGCCTAAGCCAGAGTTCGCGGTTATGAATCCCGCCGACAAAGCAAAAAGTTTTTCAAAGTTCCTGGGTCCTTGATGGGTATTAAATTATTTTTATTTTTTATTAAATTATTATTTTTTAATTAAATATATTTACGCTGTATTATTACTACGTTACGTACGTACTATTTACGGGGGCAGACTAACGTGGTAAGAAGCGTCAATAGATATTATTACTCTACCCCGAGATGATAATATAGGTGATTAAAGTTTGCACAAAAACACGAGCGAAGCCGCAGGTAAAATCTTTATTAAGATAATTTTGTCAAGTTTTGCTGATTGTGGAGAGTTCAAGCGATCCCGATATTCTACCTGACCTATTTTAAACTATATAATTAAAATAACGAAGTATCTCAATACTCTATTAAAAATATTCAAATACGAAATATAATTAAGGAATTACGTAAAATTTATTTCCATGTTCCACGGACTTATTTAAAATTTTGTATCGGCTGTAAAGTATTTAAAATGTGTTAATTGATAAAAAAAAAAATTTTACATTTAGGAAACGAAATCTCGTAGCAATGCTACGCAGTTCTACGAGTAGCTACAAATAGAGCGTACGTAGCCTAGTGGGTAAGACCTTTGGTTCGCACTCACTGAGAGGGTGCAGGTTCAAACCCCGGTGGAGGCGTGTACCAATGAGCCATTTTCCGATCTCAAGCACATAATACGGATGCTCATTGCCGTGGGAGAGCCATGCTTTGGCACGAATGGGCCGGTTCGACCGGAGTGATACGACGGCCTAAGAGAAAACTGGCGTGAAACGGCGTTGTGCTGTATTTCGTTCAGTGAGTGAGTTTTTCCCCTTTTCCTTGTTTCTTTCATAAAAAGGCCGGCAACGCACTTGTGACTCTTCAGATGTCGCGAGTGTCCATGGGCGACGCCAGTTGCTTTCCATCAGTAGCCCGTCATGATAACATATTCATAATAGACTTTTGCAAACCTCATATCACCAAATACTTTAAGGGCTACGAAGCTTCTATAAGCAGATGTGGTGTAAATAATTGTCAGCCAACCACAATATGAATTCATACATTATAAAACTAAACCGCACCTCTGGCAGAGCGCCAGAAAGATTCTTTATTCGGCACCCATAAAAAATTCTGAGCAACTCTCCCTGAAACTGAACTGTGATCATAAAATTAAATAATGTTTAAACTCTACTGCAATTTTATTCATTGTAGAATTATTATAAAACTAGTTTTGCCTTCGATTTCGCTCGCTTGAAAGTCAAAATACGTGTTAAATACGAATGTTTTGAAAACATTATGTTTTTGCTAGATTAAAAGTAACCTTAGAATCTCCGATCTCCCTTCTTCAAGTATTATCTCTAAAACATCTGAACAAATTGGGCCTAAAAACCAATGGTTATAGTCTCGACATATAAATAGAGGGTTTGAGAGATATGAAGTCTTCGAATCTGCTTTTTAAAAACAGACATCATGTTTGTTATTATTTAAATACATGCATTAGAAATATACATGCAATAGAAGTTAAGAAACAGGCCCCAAGGGGCTTACTGATAATGTTTCTGTTAAGAAGGTGATTTTTTATACAACATCTGTCAAATAAAGTTGTGGATAGACTATCTGTAAGTTGTGAAACAGGCCGTAAGTCAAGAATAGTAGCAAAACATAAATATATATTAACGCCTCCGTGTTCCAGTGGTACAGAGCTCGGCCCTTGACCCGGAGGTCGTGGGTTTGATTCCCGCGTTGGAAACATGTTATTTCAGGGTTAGGTAGGACAATGCGGGCTGATCAACTGATTGTCTGACAGGTAAGATGATCCATGCGTCGGATGAGCATGTAACAAGGCGTTCCTGTGCCTGATCTCTCGCCAGTCGCGTCGGTCATCCGTCACACTGGGTCATGAGGGTAAAGCAAGAGATAGTGATCCGGTGCACAGCGCACACACTTGGACACTATAAAATTACCCTTGCGTAACAGGCCTGGTTTCTATGAAACCATCGTCATCGAAACTGGTTAGGAAGTTTAATTAAAAAAAAACATTCATGTTCTCGTAATATAATGCCTGTTTGTAGAACAAATTTAAAATAGGTCAGGACATGGATGTGGGTTTAAAAATGTGTTAGTTTCAGCTGAATGTGCTAAGGCCGGGTGTCAGATGCTTTGTACAGTTCTCGCAGGCAGAATGTTTATTACATATTCAAATGTAATATTCTTTTAAAAATATTAGATGAAAAGAATATGTAAATGAAGGTCTCTATTAATTATTACCTATTGACGACAAAAATGCATAAAAGGCAAACTTTATTATGTCAAGCAATGCCCGCATCGCAATTTCAAAGGTGAACCCGGCTTCGGCCACATTTAACTAAGTCTATAGCAAAAATTAAGTCTATCGTTTGCTTCGTTTGAAAGAAAGGACCAAAACAATAAACAAACACTCTTTCCTATATATAATATTAGTATGGATTTAAGCATAATAATCATTATATTATTTTCTTCTTTGGATCATTGCCAATGTGTAAACTTTCAAATGTATGTGCACTTTAAGATACAAATATCACTAGATCTCTGTACCACTCGATAAAATTTTAAACTTAACCTTTCTAAAAATAAAATGATTTAATCAAGCTTTATTTAAGCGGAAGAGCTATTCATTTTTGCATTCAACAAAAGTTCCATGAAATAAAGTCGGGGGTTAGTCCGCGCTTAGCGAACAATGCGCGAACAGAGTTAGGAATTTCTCACAAGCACTTTTAGTATTGCAAAGCTTCATAATATTTTCTTATTTTTTACTAGCCCAGAAGTAATTATGACTATTTTAAATAACTATACTTTGTACTGGTTTGAGGTTATTATTTTTTGCGCTAAGATGTCTCTTCGTATTCGACGAAGACGACGACGAAATTTTTACAGACGATTATGTGGACGCTTGCATGATACGAACTACAAACATCGGCGATTATGAAGAGCGTGCATAAACAGTGTGTAACGTAAGCAAGTGATAAAACTTCAGAGATTGTACGTATCCCTGATATAGAGTTTACTGCAAAAGTAGCAGCATTGAAAGCCAAAAAAATTTCGTGATTTGTATGACCAAGAACCCCAGCGACAGGAGTTTGCCATAGCATACGAAACGCAAAATTTTATTTTCATTTTCGGCGCTGTTACTTTCACAGTAAACTTTGTATCAGGGATACATACGAAATAAAAAATGACTTAGCACTAGGAATTGATGGAATATCATCACAAATTCTAAAATAATCAGCTCCAGTATTGACACCTGTTCCAACTCATATTTGCAACTTATGCCTTTCCACAGGGATCTTCCCTAAAGCTTCTATAATTAGCACAATACATAAAAGTGGAAGTAGGGACCATGTCGAAAATTATAGACCTATCAGTCTTATCCCCAATTTTAAAAGTACTTGAAAAAATTATGAATCGGTTAAAATCATATTCAGAAAAGTACAACTTACTATCTCCATCGCAAAACGGATTCCGAAATGATCGCTCTACCAATAATGCCGTATATTCACCAATTTAGTATACTCACCAATTTAGCAGTTAAAGAACTTGATAGAAAAAATAAAGTTATCGGCATCTTCCTAGATCTTGCAAAAGCATTTGACAAATAGAAAAGCAAAATTGAGAAGAGGATCAAAAAGATTGAAATTCAAAACATGGAAAATCTGGGTATAAGTAGTTCAGTACTGCGACTTTTTGAAAATTATTTAAGTGACAAAACTGAGAAAACTAAAATTGGCGCTACAATAAGCAATGAAAAAACTATCAGTTATGGCGTCCCGTGAGGAAGTGTCATAGACCTTTTTGGTTAACAATTTACTCTCACTTAATATAGACAAAACCAAATATGTAAAATTTACTTTGACCCAAAGACAAATACGTACTTTGAATCTATATATACAACTGCAAACACACTAACTGCAATAACTGTCAAAAAACACAAGAAGCTTCAAACATAAAATATCTCGGCGTCATTATTGATCGAGATCTCTCCTGGAAAGACCATATTATTAAAATTAGCAGTAGAGTACGTAAGCTCATATATATTTTTAGATAATTACGCGGTGTCAGCGATAAAAAGCTAAGCACAAGTATTCTTAGTGTAGGGGTTGCGCACTCCATAATGTAAATCTTGTTATAAATTAATTTTTATCCTATTTAAATTTATTTTTTGTTAGAGACACTAAAGTTATTTCTTATTATTATTATTATTATCATCCGTGTCCAAAACTTATGATATTTTTTTTTCAATTTATTTATTTTTAAACAAAACATAAAACTTTTACAGAAATATCTCACCAAACCAAAGTTTATCGG
>JAOTAV010000393.1:0-10588 GCA_026546445.1 Cyclargus thomasi | reverse complement strand
TTCCCAACTGGCAGAGTACCAAGCAAACTAATAGCATTGCCCCGTTGGATGGCAATTGCTATACGTTGTGCCAGGTAGATCCCGACTCTGGGGTCTCGGGTGGCTTCGATAAGCTTTTTAGATATATATTTAATACTTTTATACTTTACACATATATAAGATTTTTATTATATGACACACATATTTAATAGTTAATATACATCCATGACCCAGGAACACTCGAGCCCACGACCCCCGACTTGAGCTACCAACGCGTTCAACCACTGCGCCCCTGAGGCGGCGTCGTCGAGTACGATGTGACGAAATTACGAGTATATCATTTAAAGAATATATCAGAGAGAACATCTGGTATTCTCATATTCAATAGAACAGCGAAAATCAGAAAAAGTCGCAAAATAATTTTATCACATTTCTAGGCGTCACTTTCGTATTGTATTTATTTGATTTTTTTTGGCCAAACAAGTTGACGAGTGACCTGATAGTAAGCAGCTGCCGTCGCCCATGGACACTTGCATCATCAGAACGGTTGCAAGTGCGATGAAAGCCTTTTTTATGAAAGAGTAGTAAGGGAAAAGGAGAAAAAAAGCACAACGTTGTTTAGCGCCAGTTTTATCGGAGCCCGTAGCATTTCTCCGATCGACCGGGCCCGTTCGAATCAAAGCATGGTTCACCCACGGCAAGCCCAATTTAGATGAAAATTAGGACGCATTTATTTAGAATTTAGGACAAAAAAGCCCTTAATAAGGTATTGTTTAGAAAAATTTAAGGTTTAAAATCTTTCTTATTTTTAGTTTTAGGAGGCTTGTGTACCAAACGCTTTTCATACAGCAGGCCATAACGTTTTCCACCCTCTAAACCCTCACCTAGAGTAATGTTTTGTAATATATTGAGGAAATGCCTCAGGATTAAACTTTTATGTTTTTGTTATTTAAATATTGAGCATAGATTTTGATATATTTGAATTTTAGTTTACAAAACAAAAATGTACTAATATTTTCAAATCTACAATAAATATTTTAAAAACAAAAACATAGAAGCCTAGCTCTGAGGTATTTCCATAACATACCACTCAATCATTACTCTAGGTGAGGGTTTAGAGGGTGGAAAATGTTACGGCCCGTTGTATGAAAACCGTTTGGTACACAATTAATGCCGAGTTTGCTGGTATTATAATAAAGAAAATATTTTAGATTTTCAACTGAACTATTTGTTTATTAATTAGGTAAGTCCTTCTCGCCCTACCGAGTAATCTCTTAGTCCTAACCCTTTTACAGCTGAGGTCACTAATGACTAATCCTACGTCTTTACTTTACTAACTTAATGGCGCCTTATCCGTTTAATGCCGTTTTTTAAATAAAAAAGAATCAGGGAAGTTATTATGACATCTTATTCCCAGCCAAGTTAGAGCCAGTCAGCAGTCACGTGACACTAAATTCGTGAAGTTTGACGTTACCTAATGTCACCAACATGTCTAATATCCATTCATAGACAACCAAACTAAGTATTCATTCTGTCAGAATAATAAGACGTTGTTATACGAAAAAAGAACTAGGCAATTGCTGGCCGTATATCGAATTGCCTGGAACCATGCAGGTTTGTAATGGTCATAATAGCTCCCCTGTTACAAATTGACTTAATATTCTGTAAAAAATATTTGTTAGTTGATAATATATCAGAGTGAAATTGGCTAATAGAAACACGATCAGATGAACGTCTTGGCTCGACAGTAAAAAATCCAAGGTTGCGTTTTTTTTAAAAAAAATTTCAAATGTACAGCTAAAAGATTGAACTACTGGACCTAATTTTAATACGAATCTTTAGTTTAAGTATTTATCTAGCTTGTAGTAGAACTCGCTTAAAATCGCATGTTTAAGCAATTTTGAAATTCTTCCCCTACGGGGGTGAAAAGAGGGTTAAAGATACTATGAAATTTACTACGAAAGTTCATTTCTTAAGTTGGAGACCTAAAATTTTGATTCTGTACTGCTGATTCAAAATAAATAAATACGTGTATAAGCGTTTTATGAAACTTCCCTCCCAGAGGGTGAAATAGGGTTTAAAAGTTAGTATGAAAATACTTCTTAGTGCAAGTGTAGCAGCGGGAAAAAGCTAATTGTAACATAAAACTGAAACTAAGTCATTTTTATAGTACCTAAACCATTTAAAAAGTCCAATCATCTGACCCGAAACGAATTTAAAGATACATATTAAGCTAAAAATTATGACAACACTTAGTTTATTAAAACACTTAAAGGCAAAGCCTTCTATTGCGGTCGGTCAAACCAATCAATCATCATCTTCAAAACGCACTTAATTGTCATTACCCAATACTCATTCACTCATACAAACTCATACAAAATAAAAAAGGTCAAAAAATGTCCGACTCACCTTGAAAATCATAATGTCGTAACCGTCTTCAGATCGAGAGACATTCTCCATTAGAACGTACAATTATGAATTACACATTAATGCAATTTCTGTCTTACATTACTTGCCGTAGACTTACAAGTTTATAGACGTGGAAAAAGTTATGTTAATATTTAGCCTCCTTCTAGCGCAGTCGGGCTATGTTTTTCGAGTGTATGTATGTATGTTTAATTGTTTGGCACGCTCTGCAACCTAAACGTATCGTATAGTTAGATTTGTCTTGCTAGCGCAAGTGACACTGGGTATATGTAAAAAAAATTAAAAATCAAAATGGCGGATTTTGCAGACTTGCGAATTGTGAGGTTTAAAAAAATTATTCCGCCGTAGGGTATCAAAATGTAGGGCTTTAAATGGCCATAAAAATATACGTAAATTGATGTTTAAATTGCAATGGTTTCTGTAGTCGGGTTTTATGTTTTTGACATTCAGCTTGTTTTTCTGTACAGGGATGTATGCTGCTGCACGGGCTCCAATGAGTCGGATCTTGTAACACCTTTTTCCTCTTCAATAATATTGTGAGAGTAGATATCGTGTATAACCCTTGTTTCTATTTAAAGTGCATTCAAAACACACTTTAGGGTTTTATTGTGTATATTATATTTTCTGTTACATATATTCATTGTGAAAGCGGTAACTCTGTAACCGCATTTTTATGATTGTTATGGGTAAACGCTCCAGCGTCATATTTTTGTTCATAGCAGAGTAAATAGCTATTCTATTAACGCTGCTATTTTTCTTTATTCGGCCACCGTTAATATTTTTAATAAAATTGTCTACTATTTTTAATCTGCGTACTAAATATATTCACTAAAGGAGTTATATACCATTATGTATTCCGTGCTAAATGCTCACAGAAGAAATATATATATATATATATATATATATGTCAGTGAACTTCTTTTAAACGACTGGACCGATTTGATGAAATTTTTTGTGTGGGTTCAAGGGGATCCGAGAATGGTTTAAATTCACAAAATAGCTCGGCAGGACAACGTCTGCGGGGTCAACTAGTAAGGATATATTATTTTGACTGCCATGTCTATCAGCTTAGCCAATCTTTACTTTTATACTTCACCATAACTAGCATGACCATATTGAAGATGTTCCAGTTATTTCCTTATTTGTCGATGTATACGATATGATGCATTGAAATCTTAATTGCAAAATATAAGTGGAAGAAGCGGGTTACTAAGATTTTAAAAAGTGCCGTAACTCAATAAGTAAATAGACTTTTTAGGACCGGAAAAATGATTTCAAATTAATATAATGTGCTTTTGATGTATAGCTAGACAAACAAGCTAGATGATAAAATCGCTAAATAACAAGATTTATCAAAATTTTAAAGGAAAAAATCAGTATTTACTCGAAGGTTGTAAAATGTTAATTGTTCGCTTCTTCTTCTACTTATGTCTTCAATAGGCTTGACATCCTTATTTCGACTTATTTATTATAACTGAAAAGCCAGCTATGGCACAGATTAGTAAACACTGTCAGGTGCGAGACACGAGTCATTTTATAAAGCACTCTCGTAAACGCCGAAAACAGATGACGTAACCCCTAAATTTTTTAAAACTTCCTGAATAATTTTGTATGATTTCCCCTGATAAAAAAGTGTAATTTCTCCACGTCCGAATACTCTCTGGACGACCTCGAAACTAGGACAAACCTGGATGGTTGGCAGCCATTAGGGCCATTATGATTCAGACAGCTACAGAAGTTTTGTCTTCCACTTCGATGCAGATAGCTACAGAAGTTTTGTCTTCCACTTCGATGCAGATAGCTACAGAAGTTTTGTCTCTCACTTCGATGCAGATAGCCACAGAAGTTTTGTCTCCCACTTCGATGCAGATAGCTAAAGAAGTTTTGTCTTCCACTTCAATGCAGATAGCTACAGAAGTTTTGTCTCCCACTTCGATGCAGATAGTTACAGAAGTTTTGTCTCCCACTTCGATGCAGATAGCTAAAGAAGTTTTGTCTTCCACTTCGATGCAGATAGCTACAGAAGTTTTGTCTTCCACTTCAATGCAGATAGCTACAGAAGTTTTGTCTCCCACTTCAATGCAGATAGCTACAGAAGTTTTGTCTCCCACTTCGATGCAGATAGTTATGAAAGTTTTGTTCCACTTCAATGCAGATGAAGTTTAACTTCAATTGTAGTTTTGTCTTCGACTGTAAGACATTTTTGACAGTTGCTTATTTTCCTAAGAGTTCTAATGCAGACTCTACATAATCTCCGATGGCGAGCATAAGCGAGTATGCACTGTTCACAATCGTGATCGCGTGTCATCGTCTGTATTCACCGATCATGAAGAGGAGCTATTACATTTATAAGCCATATTATATTTGAAAACTTTCAGCTCTCGCATAATATCGTTGTTATATGTTTGTTTGTATTACTTATATAGATATGTATCACCAACTATTGCCTCCACAAACGTTGGCCCATACATGTCAAGTATAAACAACGCTAGCTATTGTAAATAATTGAGGTAATAACTTAATTACAACTTTATTAATAAATTTGGCTACTTAAAATTAATTACTACAAGCTATAACTGTAATTTGATCGTTTATAATTATTATTAATATATTACATTTTATCATCGGTATAATTATGTTGTACTGTATAATTATGTGATATATCTTTTAGCTATGCGACCTTTTAAAATTATAAAATACAGGTTGTAACAAATAGTAAGTGATAATAGTTTAGGGTGTGTATGTGTATCTTATAATAATAATATCCATGGACGCTCCACACCACGTCAGTCTGGCCCCGTGATAAGTACCTGAAGGACTTGTGTTACTGGTGCCAGACAACGGAAATATATTTAATACTTTTATGCTATACTTATACACATCCACGACACAGGAACATAAAAAAAAAATTTTATCGCGTCCGGCGCGGCGCGCGGCGTGAGCTATATGTCCTCAACCAATGCGCCACAGAGGTCGTTAAATTACTCATTACATACAATATTACTTTTATGTACAGAGTTTACTGAAGTAATGAACTGAATATGACTAGGGCTGCCATCATGCCTCAATTACCGTCACCGGTTAAGGACGCAAAAAAACCCGGACATTTAGCCGAAAAGACGATGCGTCCAATATTCGTAGAAGTAACCACTATTTCTTTGAATATTGGACTCATCGTCTTAACAATCCACATTTTTCTTTTATGATCTAAAAGTATGGTCGTTTTCTTACGAATTAAAAAAAAAACTGTATAAATTACCACCTTGTAAGGTTTTTATGATTCTAGGCAGAGAAGAAACCTTATGTATGTTTAGGGAGTCTTTCTCTTGTCTAGCTCTGCAGGACTAAAAATCCTCTCCCACCAATACTCCGACATTTTTCAAAATCTTTTGGGACAGAGGCAACGGTCCCCGACGCATTTCTAAGACAAATCCGGGGATACCCGGACAGATGGCAACCCTAAATGCGCTCGGTCGCCGTCCGGTCACCGGGACTCATAAAGTAGCAATGTACGAAGAGCTTTCACATGGGGCAGCGACCGTCCGACGATCGTGTCGCCCGCCTGTGCTTACATCTATACATATAATAAAACAGTAAAATTTTCGTGTCTGTACAGTTAATATTTTTAAAAATTAATCAATTTGGGGGGGGGGGGGGTTTAGTAATAGTAACAGAACACAAATCTAAAATCTACAAAAAAGTTGTCTGTTTATCTGTTAGTACGCGCTAATCTCCGAAACTATTGGACGGATTTGAATAAATCTTGTTTTGTTTAATAGCTATTAGGTCCAGACAACATATAAGATACTTTTCACCCCCGGGAAATGCAGGATTCCCGCGTGATATACAATTTTTTGCGCAATGAAGTTGCGGACACCAACTAGTACTAAATATAGCTTTTACCCGCGACTACGTCCGCGTGAAACTTAATAAATTTTCCCGTTTCCACAATATTTTTTTAATTACGGCTCGTCTCCTATTGGTCGTAGCCTAATGATATATAGCCTACAGCCTTCCTCCATAAATGGACTAACGGACACCAACATACCAACACCAACACCAAATAATTTTTCAATTCTGGTCAGTAGTTTCTGAATTAGTGCGTTCAAACAAACAAACTCTTCAGCTTTATACTATTACTAGCTTTTTCCCGCGGCTGCACGGCGACCGTCCGGCGACCGCGCATGCGAAAAGGGGCAAAGGATGCATGATCATTCATATTTACCCAACTTATAAAGGGCGATTAAACCTGACGGCCATGAGAGCACTTCCCACGACGAATTCGCACGACCTGACGAAAGAGATTGATATCTTCCGCGATACATATAGGAATGTTCAAATTAACTTGTTAATGTGTTAATTACGTGACAATAGATGCAACTAACAAAAGGTAGTTTAGGTTTTAAAAAGCATACTGAAATGTCACGTATTACCAGTTTTGGAAACGTCAGTGGCCATTTTTTTTAAGGACGGGAAATACGCTTACGCATCCCCGGCAATGTTGGGGAACTACCACCGGGGTATGTGGGACTCGCTGCTGCCGATGAGATGGTAGAGTGGAAACATCTCTACCCACTAAAACCCGTCCGTGTTCCAACTTCTGCGCTGGAGGGAGCCGCGAGAGTCTGGTACATGCCTTCCGCGACATCCCTCCGAGTGAGGTAACCAGTCATAATCTGTTGGTTTAGTAGTCGTGAACCAAATGTTTACCCATTAGTAAACCATTGGTTCGCGCTTGAGAGGCCGTAGGTTCGAAGGTAAGCGTGTACCAATGAGACATTTCCGATAACAAGTACATGATACGGACGGCACTCTCATTGCCGTAGAAAAGCTATGCTTCGACATGACTGGGCCATCTGGAGAAATACCACGACACAACAAAAAACTACCGTGAAACAGCGTTGCGTTTTGTCCATTGAGCGAGTTTATCGGAGACCTCCCTTTACCCCATTTCCTTTCCCTATTCCCGTTCCTTATTCCTGTCGCCTATTCCTTGAAGCATTTAATCAACAGCAGTCGCTTTCCTTCGGGTGAACCGTCCTTCGCTAACAGATGATTTCGTTGCTGGTCCCAAAATAGATTTAGCTTTTTCCTAGGGCATCCCTCAGTTCATATCAAAGGGTTTTCGTGGCTGGTTGCCACTATTGATTGTTGGTTGTCTGGAAGAAACCGATATAAGCAGGAAGGCCGCCATTTTGCACATACCTATCTCTTGTATTTTTATTTTTTGTTTCTTCTGACTACTAGGTATGTATCTCTTTTGTAATTAATTTGTATGTTATTACGTTGTTTTTTTTGTTGTGTGCAAATAAAGAATTTATTATTATTATTATTCTTGATCCTAGCAACACTAAGGGCCTATTTCACCGCTTATAGTCTATCCACAGCTTTATTTGACATATTTTGTATGGAGAATCTGTCAAAAAAGTTATGGATAACCTAACAGAAACTTTAACAGTAAGCGGTGAAACAGGCCCCAAAGAAATGTGCGGTAACTGGTATGTCACTGACATATTTTATGACATATAACTGACTGATTTTTATGACAATAATTTTCATGACACACTGACGTATGTCAGTTGTCATAGAAAGGAGCGCCTCGCCGATATTTTTCAAATGCCGTATTTGAATGGAATTCAGTTGGGGTCGAAGGCATCTCGCCTCGGGCGCTGGTAGGGCTAACGCCTGCTCTGGTTAAGCCATTAATTTATTAATTCCATTTTCGTAATCCCATTTTTTTATATTGGTGGCAAGCGAGCAGACGGGTTACCCGATGGAAAGCAACAGCCGTCACCCATGGACACTCGTGATATCCGAAGAGTCGCAAGTGTGTTGTCGGCCTTTACGAGTGGATGGGAATAGGGATAGGGGGGCTAGGGAAGTTGGGCCACCGGTAAACTTACTCACTCACGTTTCACGCCAGTTTTCTGCGAGGCCATGGTATCGAGCCGGCCCATTGGTGCCGAAGCATAACTCTGCCACGGCAATTATTATGTACAATTTCTTTAAACATTACACGTTTTAAAATTTTTGCTAAATCATTTTGGAGCTATTCTCTCTAGTTCAAATCACAGTTACAAACCAAGTGAGGAAAAGTTATTACATAATCAGCTATTTTATCTCCATGTTTCACTTATTTCGTCTCAGCAGTATACGATGTAAACAAAATGTCCAGACAATGAGCACGAAAGACATAAGATGGTTTAAGGTAATCACCTGACTACTAGACTAACCTATTACAACTTACAAAGTTACAAGTTACAACTTACAAAATCTAGAGACTTTGTAAGTTGTAATTTGTAATTCATTTCTGTATACTAGCTATTGCCTGCGGTTTCGCAAGACCGTCTTGGTCGCCTATGAAAAAAAGTACCCTATGTTACTTCTCCATCATTTTAACTGAGTCTATGCCAAAAATCAAGTTGATTGGTTGCTTCGTTAGAGCGTAAAGGAAGGACATACAAACAAACACACTTTCCCATTTATGGTATTAGTTTGGAGTATGGTATAATATTACAGAAGGTATAATTTATATTATATCCATGGACGCTTCACACCACGTCAATCTGGCCCCGTGCTAAGTACCCGAGGGACTTGTGTTACAGGTACCAGGCAACGGAAATATATTTAATACTTTTTATGCTATACACATATTTAAGATTTATATTATATAATACACATATTTAATATCGAGTACATCCATGACCCAGAAACAAAAAACTTTTTGTTCCGTCGGCGGGATTCGAACCCGCGACACCCGGCGTGAACTACCAAAGCTCAACCACTGCGCCACAGAGGTCGTCAACGTTAGTAATATAAAGCTGAAGTGTTTGTTTGAACGCGCCATCTTAGAAACTTCTGGCCGTAATTGAAAAATTATTTTTGCGTTGGTTATAGTCCATATTTTACCGAGGCAGGCTAAAGCCGGGCGGTAATAAAAAACGGGATAATTTAAAAAAAAATTACGTGGACGTAGTCGCGGGTTACAACTAGTATTATAGAGTATGATATATTATTATGATACAATTAAAGCAACATCAGGGGTTTAGTTATGACAAGAGACGTCGTGTTGAGTCCAGCAACAGCTGTCGGTTCGATTGTTACTACTTAAGCCCAGACATAACCACAGAAAAGGATTATAGTAAGACAAAGCCTAACAGTGCCTAAAGATCTAAAGCTTCTCTCTAATTATTTAAAAAAAAAAGGTCCTGTTCCACTTAGTCCTATTAGTAGTTAGTAGTTAGTATAGTGTGGTAGCGTGATTTTATATAGCCTATAGATTTTCTCAATAAGTGGACTAGCCAACACAAAAATAATTCTTCAATTCCGGCCAGTAGTTTCAGATTCAGAACAAACAAACAAACGAACTCTTCAGATTTATATTAGAAGTATAGATTGGCAAGGCTGCTGCTTGAGGCGTGTAATAGATGCCGAGCAGTCATCAAAAAATATTGTGAAAACGAGATAATCTATAAACTTTCACGTGGCCGTAGTCGCGGGCAACAACTAGTAAATAGATAACAAAGAAACAAGCACCCCGTGCAGACGTCCAAGACTGGCAACCGCTTAGCGCAGCGAAGACACGCACCCAGGGTACAGTTCAGCTTCACCAAACTTTCTCATTTTCCTCAAAAAATGGACCAGCAAAACCAATAGTTGAGTAAAATTAGCAATTATCTGAAGTTTATTACATTGACCTACTGTGTACCTCACCTGTGGTTTCCCGGGGCAGAGGTCATTACATAACCTGGGGTCAAAATTATCTGTGATCTTCCCTGTACGGTTGTAAACAATATTGAGCCTTATCGGCATGAAATAAGGTATGAATCGGCACGCAGTCGCCAGCACCGTACCTTCTCTATTGAGGAAACTCCAATATTTAGGTATCTATTATTCATGCGAGCGAACGAAAAAGATGTATCGAAGTAATTGCTGATTTATGATCAAGCCCAGAAATACGTCTAATGATGTCCTATTTTCTGCAATGTCACACAACTGTAGAAATAAAATTAAAAAAAAAACCCTAAAAACACACCGTGCGTTAGGGTTTTTTTTAAATTTCCTAACGTTGAGGAGGCCTAAAAAAGTTGCAATAATAATAATAATTATAATAATAATATCCATGGACGCTTCACACCACGTCAATCTGGCCCTGTGCTAAGTACCCGAAGGACTTGTGTTA
>JAOTAV010000392.1:0-10589 GCA_026546445.1 Cyclargus thomasi | reverse complement strand
ATAATGTGAATCGGTGATCTATAAGTTGTGTATTTAAATATATTTTCATAACTAAATTATTTTTTAACTTAGTAAAAATAAAAATTTTGGTTATTAAAATAAAATATATAATAACTTTTAAATTAAATAGATTTTATTATATTTATTTTTTACAGCCAAAAAATTTTAAACATTTCATCAAAAAAAGAAGTGAAAATAAAAATCCTAAAATAGGGAACCCAACTTTTCCAATCATCATAAAATTATCTATTGTATCTAACTTGTCTTCTACTTTGGTTATTATATCTTTTGTATTAAACTTTGTAAAGTTTTCTGCTTTTTCAAATACTTTATTTTGTAAAATAGATCCGTTTTTAAAGATATGTTGGTTATAATTTTCATTTAAAGGTTTAAGTGTAGAGTACTTTGGAGAGTAAGGTTTAAAATCCGATGTTTTGTTGAGATTTCTATTTCTAAATGGCTCTTTAGTGGTCTTTCTGGATGTATTATATGAAGTTTCGTTTCTTTTAAGTGGTTTGTTTGGGATATCTTGATTGTGATTTTTTTTTGGTTTGTTAACATTTTTAAAATCTGATGTTTCTTTTGAATCGAAATTATTATTTTTATGACTAGGTTCTAAATGGTTTGTAGTATTTTTAAATCTATTCAAAATCTTTGGTCTTTCATTCTTGTAAGTTGTTGTTTCATTTAAATTATTATTATGTGTTTTAGAACTGTTTGTTACTTTTTGTGGATTATTTGATGGTTTTCTAAATTTATCATTATTATCAATCATTTTTCCTGTGCCTGTGTTTGGATTTGCTGCCTTTTCTTTATGATCGGCTACAAATATGTCGTTTAATTCTGAAATCTGAGGTTTATGGTCATTTACTTTTAACTTCTTTTCGAAATTCTGTCTTTTGCCAGCTGTTTTCCTTCCACGATTTATATTTTTTTTTGATAAATTAGGAAATTTATTCATTAATACATCGGCAACATTTTCCATTGCTTCATTGTCTTTACTACTACTAGAAGTTGCGGGATTGGACTCGTATATTGAATTTGGCTGGTTATTGTCATAAACATTATTTTGTTTTACTTTTTTTGGATTTGGATTATCATAATCTGGACTAAACACAGGTAGATTGTTGCTTTCCAAGATGGGAATTTTCGTTGTACTGGGTTCAATAAAATCTGAGCTTTTTCTAATAGTTTTAGAAACCGAGTCTGATTTTTTAGTTATAATAGTAGTCGAATTATTATTTACATCAGGTTTATTCTTTTTTGTTGTTTTTTCATAAATCTTATCTGTTTTTGTTGTACTCTCTATTAAGTTATCTTCATGATTGCTTTTACTTAATATGGAATTAGCAGTAGTTCTTTCTAAAATGTCTTCAGTTTTGCTTGTTAACATTGTTTTTTCAAAATATGATTCTGTATTTGCAAATTGTTCTTTGTCTTCATCAATACTATTTAAGGTAGTAAATTTAATTGGATTTTTTGTAGTTATTGATTCAGTGGTGTATTTCAATCTGTTATTATGGTTATCTGGACCATCTGTAGTAATAAAATGCTTCTTCAAATCGATATCAGTCTGAGTATCATCTTGTGATAAAAAATCATTTTGACTTGTTATTATTTTTTTACGAGAGACAAAATCGTCTATAACTGAATCGCTTTGTTTATTTTGTTGCTTGTATCTATCCTCTATATTTAAAGACGGGGAAGTAGTATTTATACTCCCATAATAATCATTGTTTGATGAAGATTTCACTTTTTTGTCAAGTGAAAATTTATGAGTCTGAGATATCAAAATAGATGTCGGTATCTTGTTTGTAGCTAATGAGTTTTGCTTTTCAATAGACATATCGATGTGTCTATTCTTGTTTTGATTTATTAATGTATCATCTTTACCTTTGTTGAATAAATTAGCTTCCTTTAAATTTGCTTCGATTTTATTTTCCTCGAGGGAGCTTGTCTGTATTGGATTATCTGTCTCATTCATTAAAAAACTTCTATCATCTCTGATATTATCATATAAGAGTGGTATCTCATTTTCATGTATTTGTTCTTCTGCTTCTAAATATTTACTACCGTTTTGTCGAAGATTTCTTAATTTAATGTCATCTTGTGTTTTATAATCTTTTCTGTTTAAATTAGTATCAATAGAAACTTTTTTCGGGCTAGCATCTACAATTTCATATTTTAAATTTTGCATTTGATCATGATTGTCTAAAATTTGTGTTATGTCATTTTCATCAATTTTATAACAAAAGAGTTTTGTATTTTGATCATTAATAATGATTCTTTTCTTATTAAATCCTGAAGTTTTAGAATCTTTGAATCTCAAATCCAATAATTTTTTACTAAATTCTAAAATGATATTGCATGGGTTATCATTTGTTACAATAAAATTAATTCTTTTTATTTTTATAAAAATTTTTGGATCATCTTTATCCTGTATAATTGTATGTTCAGGAAATTGACTGAATTCTATCTTTTCAATGTCTTTAGATAAGTTTTTAAATAAAAAAGTTGGGTTTGTTAGGATTTCTTTCATTTTATATTTAGCTTGAGTGTTAACATCAAATACTAAATTATCATTTTCCGAGTCAAAATAAGTTTCATTTTCAATGATGCTATTATCAGATGACGTTTCTTTTTGGATTATAATGGGTTTGGTGTTATAAATAAGCATACATATAATAAATACTATTCCAACGCACCTATCCTTTACTATCATAAATTCTCAAACTTATTGTTTTTATATTTTCTGAAAAATTTTTTAAAGTTTCTTAAAAAATAAAAAGGATCAAATAAATGCATTTGTAAAAAAATTTTCCTTTACTTTCTTTTGAATGTAAAAAATACATTTAAACATCATTGTTATAGCTCAATAATTGTTTAAAAAGAGTCTTTTGAATTTTAAAGAGTTGGTTTTGATCAAAAATGTTTAAAATGGATTTATTAAACTCTAATTTTATTTTTAATTTATGTGGTCATAAAATATTTTAAATTAATTCGTTACGCTAATTAAAATTTAAACAAAATAATTCAGCTTAAAATATTAAACTTCTCTCGTTCTTTTAATTTATATTAAAAATACAAGATTAAAAGAAGCTATGTGTTTAATGAATTCAATTTTATTGAATCTTATTAATTAGCCCTGGTTGGTTTGTTCATTTAATATTTTTATATTAAATAGTATTACCACTACAACTAGTCAAATATAGATTTGAGGTTATTAACAAGTGTAATAATTGTACATAATTAAACTGATACAAAAAAATAATGTGTATGATTAAATACCTTATTGTATAAAGGCTTGTTCTGTTGCTTTGGAAACTCAAAAAATGAATAAAAATTATTTAAATAAAAATGATTTAGGATTGTATACTTACTACTACTATATGTAATTTTGCCTTTTGAAATTTTTTTCTTTGCCATATTTTCTATGTAACCGTTTGAACAGATTCAAAGCTTTGTAATAAAAATTTTCAAATCTTTTTATATCAAATTTAAGTGAGTAATCTGGCTAGTAATTTATAATATTTCAAAAACTTATTTTTATCATTCTAATTGTAGGTGATATTCGCATTCATTTGATAAAATATTATCTTCCCCATGTTTGATTCTTAGTTGCTAAATTTTAAAGTTAATTTTTTTCTTTTACAATAAAATTAACCTTCGATCTAATTTATAAATGTCTCTCCAATGGTTTAATATCAATTTTTAATTCAAAGAGCAATTGTATTTTTATTTAAAATTTTAAGGTAAAATTAAATAAGTAATTCAGAAGAATCTTTATTTTCTCGATTTTTTAAATTAATAAATAATAAAGATTCATTAATGCATATGTTTTGAATGCGAAAAATATTACTTATAGTTACTTTTATTTGATAGATCGGACAAAATTTTGTATTATTCGAAATTACTATAAGGAGGCTTACCATTTTAGTGTAAATTTGAACTGTTTTTTAATAAAAAGTAGTTATATGTCACTAACTATTAATTCATTCATTATTTTATATTATCTTTTATAGATTTTCAAGTTTAAACAAATTTTATTACCTCAACTTTAAATGAAATTTATATTAATATTAAATAAATAAAACAAACTCTCTTTTATTTTAATAAAAATAGTATGACTAAAAATACTTGCTCAAAATTCATATTTATGAATTATTAATGTTATATTTGAAAGGAAAAGTGTAATATTTATATAAAATAAACAAAAAAATTAATTTAGTAGTAATCCGTATGTATATTTTCTCAACTTGCATCAATATTGTGTCATTAGCAATCTTGAATTTAAGTTTGATGTAATATGAAAATATAATATTTGCTTGCTGGCGAATTATAAAAAAAAGATGGTTTAGAAATTTTTTACTAAAATTAGTTTTATTTTTATTATAAAAATATTTAAAAATATAAAAAATACTTATATATTTTAATTTTCTTTTTTAGAATCTTTGAATTAGAAAGGCTTTTTTAATTTACTTGATTACATATAAAAATATACAAAAAATCACTTCTACAATTTAAGCTTTGTAAACAAAAAATGGATAATTGTGATTTATATAAAAATCCGCAATTTTTACATTTAAATATTCCGACGCACCTGGTATAAAAATATAATTACTGGTTTTCAATATTTTTATTATTTTATATTTTCGTATATGTTTTTAATAATATTTTTTTAGTAAGCTGGGTTTCTCTTTTATATTCATAATATAAAAAAGATATATAAATATCTCGAAAGACAAAACTTTTAAATTTTCAAAATAAAACGACTGAAATGTGGTTTATCGTGCTTTTTTCTATAAATTAATATGAATTGTATTAATTTTGGAAGGTTTATTGATGTTACATATTTAATATTTATTTTTTAATCATTAAGTTACGAATAAATGAAAGAGATTTTAGTTTTTTACATTAGATATATTATTTATTTTTAGAATATAAGTGTATCTATTATATATTTATATCCGCGATAATTTAAATGAATAAAAATAGATCATTTAAATGATTTTTAAAAAACGATGTGAACATCTTTAAAAATTACTTTAATATTACATAGATTATTAAATTATAACATTTTTTAGTTTTATCCTTTTCGTTTTTAAATTTTAAAAATTATATTATTAAAGTGCTTATTTTAAGAAAAGGTCGAAATGTCTAAAATAAAAATGTACTTAAGATTTTTTGAAATCATAACTTTCCATAAACAAAACAAAAAGATGTTTTTATTAAAATAAGCTAAAACTTTAAGTTGTATATGTCTTATTAAATAATGATCATAAGCGATAATTTTACAAAAAATACATTATGCAAGTTATTTGTTGAAAAGAAACGAAAAAATGAATTATGTTATAATGAAATTGTTTATAGATGATCTGTATCCAAACAATAACAGCAAAAAAATCTAAACTATCACAATTTAAGATATATTTTAAGTAACAGAATGAAAAGAAATAAGGTAAAATCTAGGTTTGTATAATTGTCTTGATTTTTTTAGGTAAACTGTTTGTTATTTTTAAAATGTATTCAGTAAATCTAATATCATAATTTCATTAATTTAAGTAAACTAAAACAATTATTTGTGCATTAATAAAAAATAATTATATTTATAAGCTTTAAAAGGTTCTACAAAGCAGCATGGTTTAATGGAGCTTTTATTTTATTTTATATAAAAGTAAAGCCTGTATTTGATTGATTAGTTTTAATTTAAGTAACCACGTGTGAATATGATAATGTAATTTTTATTTGTACTGATAAATATGAATGTAAAAAGAACACACATAATTTGCTATATTTTTAAAACTACTAAAGTATGGCTTTGTTCTTAGAGATTAAATCTAATTCAATTCAAAGTTTCAACTAAAATTTATAAGTTTAATACGAGTGAACTTTTGATTTAAATATGTTTTTCTTAAAAATAAATAAATTCTGTCGAAAAGGTGGCTGAATTTACATTTACTTGATTTTTTACAAACAAAATTTTCACATCAAAAAATAGTACTTGTATCTAAAGCCTGCAATGTGTGGTGAGCTTAGCCAATCAATAGAATGCACGAGATGGGCTGTAAAGAATTAAAGGCTTGCAGTATATTGTGCTGTATCTAATTATGTAAAACACATTATATCATATATTTCTTGATGATTAAGTATTTTTATAATATACATAGAAGATATAGCAAAAGATCTTTGTATGGATTTCTCTTCTTGGCAATACAAAAAAGAAAATCGTAGGGCTGTATTTTATACACTAATTTATTCAATAGAAAAGGTTGATTTTCAATATGTATCTAATATTATAAAAAGTCAAAACAGCATTTTAATTTTTATCATATTTGTAATTATAAAATTTTTTATTTATATTTATTTCATTCTTTAAATCAGTTGAAAATATTTTTAATATTGTAATTTTCAATATGTCTTTTTTTTTCACTAAAATTTTTTTCTTGGTTTTAAAATTTATAATTTATCTAATTCTGTATTGAATAAATGATGATATATTTTTTCAATTGATTGTTATATATTTAATTAATGGAATATTTGGCAAGTAACATCTATTATACTTATTAAAAACATTTTAAATTTAAAAACGTCAAAGAATAGCAGTTGTATTTATTTTCTTATTGAATTAATTTCTTAAAACTAGTGTTGATAAAAATTTTGGCTAGAATATTCAAATTAATGTTTTATCACAAATCAAAATTAATTACAATTTGCCTTCTTTTTATAAAAAAACTATATGCTTTTGCTTAATTTAGTAAGATAATTTA
This sequence comes from Cyclargus thomasi, assembly GCA_026546445.1. NCBI lineage: Eukaryota > Metazoa > Arthropoda > Insecta > Lepidoptera > Lycaenidae > Cyclargus > Cyclargus thomasi. Next base: position 3,822 of record JAOTAV010000392.1, on the reverse strand, counting down.
TAAAATTCAATATAATAAAATAATTTTTATAAAACTTTCTCATCTTGTCAATACAAATACCATCATTTTCTGCTTCTTTGTGTTTATTAAAAATCTTTGAGTATATTTTGAATCAAGCGTGTCAACTTTATGGTCTCAATAAATGCTTTATATTCTTTGTAGGTTTTTTTAGAATTATATCAAGCTAAAAAAACATTTCATTCATTGTTTTGAAATATATGATTTTTCAATAGACAGCCCATATATAGAATTACCTTCCAGGGTGTTATCAACCTTAAGAATTAAGTGAAATGTAGAAATTTTTCGAATTTAAAATTATTAAATAAACTAATTGGGCTTTTTAACTATCTAAAAATTTGTATATAAATAAACAAAAGATTTAGAAAAATTTCTGAAAAAATAACTCTTTGGTTTTCTAAAAAAAATCATACAATATCTATACGAAAATAAGTAAGTGTTTAAAATCGCAAACATACTTATTTAGGATGTATTCAACTTTTTACAAAACTAGTTTAAAAAATAAGTGTTAGTTTTGATTTTTTACTTAATTTAATAAAATCAAAAATATTCTTTTAACAAGTAATTTATAAAGTTGATGTTAAAAAATAAAACATAAATATTATATGTCAAAAAAATTTGTTACATCATTTTATTAAAGATAAAAATTACTTCGCAATCAATTTTTTAAAAATTTAAAAAATCTTAAAAATGTTATTATAAGTGTCAAAAGTAATATAATTGAGGCAGATATTTGTAAGTCTTTGGCTGTAAAGTCAAATTTATTTGATTCTTTATTTGAACTTTTTGATAAGTTTTGTTTGTTTTTATCTGTTTTATTGTTTGCTTTAGTCGTAAATTGTTTGTTTGCATTAGTAGTAGTTGAAATATAAGGAGTTATAGTAGTCGAAAAATATTTTGGTTTTAGAGTTGATGTTGTCTTGTTGTAATTCAAAGAAGTAATATTTTCGGATTTATTAAATTTTGTAGAATTATTGTTTATCTCATTGTTTTTAGTTTTTTTCATTTTTTCTGCGCTAGAAGAAGTAGTTTTATTCGGTGAATTGCTATTCGTATTTATAAGATCTCTCGTTTTATTGCTTCCTTTTTTAGGATTTTGAAAATTTGAATTATGAAATGAATCAGTATTTTCCGAACCTAAAGAGTGGTTTCTTTTATTTTCTTTATACTTATCTTCTATTGAAGGTTTGGTTTGAAAATCGGGGTTTTTACCAGCTTGGCGTCTATTATTAATTCTATTCGTTTGATTAACTTTAGGATTATTATGAAAATTGTTTGGCTTTGCTAATCCATTGGGATTTTCATTAATACTACTCCGGGTATGACTTTCTTTCTTTTGTGATGAAATGAACTCTCCTTGTTTGGAAGATTTAATATCGCCTATTTGATTTGTATGGCCAGATAATTTTGCATTTTCAGGATCAACGTCAGGTAAAACTGCATCAAATAAATCAACAGATGAGGAAACGGTATCTTTTAATTTGTCCATTTTCTTAAAGGCTATCTGAGTTCCTATTTTGCCTGCAACTGCACCCAGATTTTCAAAAACCTTTGTTCCCTGTTCGTTTTGGTTTTGAATGTTTGAATTCATCAATAAGCCTTGAGATCCTGAATTTGTAGATGAAACACTATCATATCTTTCTATACGTCTTTGCTCTTCTTTAACTTCTGAGGTATTTTTAGGTTTTTCAAAATTTAATATTAAATCTTGCTGTTTAGATGTTTTAAGTTGACCTGTAGTGGCGTTTTTATTTTCCTCCGTAACGGAATCAACCCCTATTTCTAAATCTAATGTTTTTTCTTCATGTTTTTCTAAATCAATATTTTGAAAATTGACTTTGGTCTTATTATGATTAATCTCAACGCTTTCTGTATCGTTAAATCTTGGAATTTCTGTATATTTTTCAGTAAAGAATAAATTTAAATTATTTTCTGTTGTCTTGTCTTTTTCAGATAATTCGAAGGATTTAATTGGCTTAAATGTCGTAGTTTTAAATACTTTTTTGCTTATTTTATTTTCCGCATCGTTTTCTGGTTCTAAATTAAATGCATCGGGGTTTGATTCATCATTTATGTTTTTCGAATTTTCAATTTTTTTTTCATCAAAATTTGTCAAAAAAGGTGAACTTGTTGTCATATGTTCTAAAATTTTTCTTTGGGGTTTAGTGGGATTTATTATAAAACTTGGACCATCTGTAGTTCCTCTATAGTAAAAATGTTCATTGTTGAAGTTTTCAGCTCTTTCTGTAACCACATCGGCGGATTCTATCATTGAATTATCATAAATTGAACGATTTTGTGTTCTTTTTTCCTTTTTTTGGATTTCAGGAAACCAAGTATTCTTTTTTATCCTAAAATAATATTTATTCATGTTGTGTGATTTTAATCTGTTGGTTGGTAGAGCATCTTCTAAGATGTTATTATCTGCTAACCCGGGTATATATTCTGCATTTAAAATTTTTTTAGGCTTGTAAGTGGCCGGTTGTGATTTGATTAAAGGAAGTTTTATTTCTTTAGTATCGTAAATATTTTTAGAATAATTATTTGAACTTAGCCTTACATCATTGTTGTCAGATGAAGAAACTGTTGTAAGAGTTATTGATGGGTTGGAAGTTGAGCTGATATAAGGACTTCGATGAAGGTCATTTGAGTTTTTTAGTTTAAAATTTGAAATAAATCCTGATGATTTTTCAATCCGCGTTTTTTTGTCAAACGCACCCTTTGTTGCATATTTAAAATCTTCTGAATCTAATATATCATTTTTGCTGCTATAACTCATTTTTAATTTTTTCGGAAATACATTTTGGGGTTCAAGTGTCTTTGTCTCTTTTAAATCATTGCCTGAAAAAAAGTTATTATTATTTTCAAACAATTGTTTTAGATATTTCTTTGGTAATAATGAAAGCAACTGTCTATCCTCATTTGTAAGATGATTCTTTTTTAATAATTTGTTGATTCTTTTTGAAATTTTTAAAATAAGAGACCTACTAGAAACTAAAGTAAAACTACCATCATTTTTATGAATAATTTGTAGATATAGACTTTCATCATCTTTGTCCATTAGAATTGTTCTATTTGGGTATTGCCTAAAATCAATCTTACCGGCTCGTTCAACTAACCTATCCACTTTAACACCAAACAATAAACTTAATTCATTGTTTTTTGTCTTATCACTATCAAAAGAAGTAATGCCGTAAAAAAAAGGTCGAATTGCTTTGGGAGGTCTAAGAGTTTTGGGATAAAAATGGTTTTCTGTTTGTTCATCAGCTTCAGCGTTCCTAGTAACGGGTAAATTTAAAAATACTAACATCAAATTTAATTGTACAATAAAACATTTTTGTAATTTTATCATTGTAAAATGAAAAAAGTTCATTTTATATTTTATTCAAATTTTTTAATTCCCGTAAAAAAATAAAAAGATCAAATTAAAAAATACACATGTAAGTGTAAAAAATTTTATAAAAGTTAATTATATGCTAGATTTGGTTTTTTTATAGTTACCTCTTATTTTAAGAGTATGTTTAAAAAGAAAAAATTACAATTTAATTATTTAATAACTTGAAAAACACATATTTTTAACGTTCAATTAATATTTTAATATGACTCTAAAAAATTTTAGAAATCAAAAAACTAACTGGTATAACATTACAAAATAAGATTTTTAATTTACTATCTTTTTACTAGAGTAATCGAATATAGGGTCTTTATTTAAGATAAATTGATTTTACCGGATTTTTTTGTAAAAAATAAAGCTCTTATAAAGCTCTTCTTAAAAAATATTAATTTATTATAAAATTTATAAAT
>JAOTAV010000391.1:0-10589 GCA_026546445.1 Cyclargus thomasi | reverse complement strand
TCTTCTGATCATGATGGCATCAAAATGTCAAAATCGACCAGATGTTGGTTAACGGCATTTAAGCTTGAGGACGGCAGAATATCTCTGCAATCAAACAATTCGCTTCCTTTCTTATCTTTTCAATTTAAAGCAAGCCACGTGAACCAGCTAGTAAAGTAAAACGTACAAACGTTCACAGGTCTTATTTACTGGCTTAATCTCGATCAGGGTTTCCCAACCTATGTGGCTCGGACTCTTAGATGTTATAATGAGACATCGAGGATGGAAAAAGCCTTGTTAGTTATTGAAATTTGTATTTATTTTACGTGTAAATAAAAAGATATATCTATTATGGTAAACACACGTTGAAATCGTAGTCGAAAAAAACGAAGTGGTTTCCTTTTTGAATTTGACAGCGAACGGTTCGGCATGGACTAGTTCTGGTTCTTGGTTCTGAAATATGTGCGTTTACCATTATCCATTTGCCTAATCTCGGCAGCAGTGGTCATTAACCCCGTAAATAAAAAAAATGTCAAAGAAGAAATCTATTAAATTTTTTTTTTGATAATATTTTTTAACGTTAAAAAGTATTTGAAAGAAGCGTCAAGTAAATTAGTCATTTTCTCTATGAAAATAATACTTCACTTATTCCTTAGTTCGAATTAACTTTACTCTGCTCAAATAAGCACAGAGCATGCAATTTTCTATTATATAAAAGTAAGTCGAATTTTCCTTCCTGACACTACAACTCTAGAACGCACAAACCGATTTCGACGATTATGCATTCGTTGAAAAAGTCTCAGGCTCCGTGAGGTTTATAACAATTAAATTTTTAAAAATTTTAAGTGAAAAGCAAGAAAATAACAATTCTTATCTTTGTTACCACGCGGATGAAGTCGTGACTCCAACAACAGATAGCATAACAGATAAATTATACTTTTTATTGTTTCGAGTGGAAATGCAGAAAATATTTGTTTTGTAAGAAATTGTTAGTTATAATCTAAAGGGTCCCGCAATAAAAAATGTTGGGAAACCCTGATCTACAACGCAAAGCGTTTCTTACCTTCTTGTAATGTATGGCCTCTTTGTGTTCGGGAAAGTACAAATGCTTATTCTAGATATTTATGCTATCTACTAAGGTCCTGTTCACCGGTTACTAATAAAGTATCTGATAGTCTATCCGTAACTTTTTTGGAGATTGTCCATATAACATCTATCAAAAAGAGTTGTAGATATGAAACGTAATATTTCTGTTTCTATTTTTTCCTGACCGTACGTAATAGTACAGACTACTTTTAGGGCCTGTTTCACCGCTCACTGATAAAGTTTCTGTCTGGCTATTCGTAAATTTTTTGACAGATACATCTGTAAGCGGTGGCACAGGGCCCTATACTTCAGTCTTTGCTGCCAAACTTTATTTGACAGATGTTGTATGGAGAATCTGTCAAAAAGTTGTGGATGGCCTTACAGAAACTTAATTTTTTGACAGATACATCGGTAAACGGTGCAGCAGGGCCCTATACTTCAGTCTTTGCTGCCAAACTTTATTTGACAGATGTTGTATGGAGAATCTGCCAAAAAAGTTGTGGATAGCCTAACAGAAACTTTATCAGTAAGCGGTGAAACAGACCCTAAAAGTAGTCTGTATTGTTAAGTATGGCTTAGCTAATAGGTGGAAGCTTACAACAATATCTCAGTATAATTCTATTCTACACTCAGGATTAATATTTGAAACGTCGCATTATACTTCATATCATATCTTCGTACTTCATACTAATATTATAAATACGAACGTTTGTAAGGTTGTGTGTGTCGATCACCTACCCGATAAGGTGTGACCAAATTACGGCAGTCACTGGTCTTAAAATAACAACAGCCCTTAGAGAAGCAGAAGACCGAACAAAGTGGAAGAACTCGACAACTGAAGTTCTCTCATTAAATCTCTCTTAGTCATGAAAAAAAACGACCAAAAAGAAGTGAGAATGTTTATTACTTCTTCACAGTTAAACGGCTGGACAGATTTTGATAAAATATGTCCTTACGCTAGTTATTCGTAGGTTTATTTTTTATTCTATAAGCGGGTAACATCGCGGGGTAAAGCTAGTTTGTTTTTTTTTTATATAAAAAAATAGGGTCATCTATGGCTTTTCGCCCATATCCTTTGTTTGCAATATTTATGTTAAGTTTTTGTATCTAGGATCTCATCCAAACTTCTTATTTAACTTATATAATATAATTATTAATGTCAGTCCATCACGCTTCGGAATTTTATGAGCTAGTTTGTTTATATATTCAACTTAATAACAGATGTGTTAGGGAAGAATGTCTTAGAGTCATATTTACTCTTTCTACGTCTCATTATTTTAAACGCCAGTTAGACTAAAATACGTTTAATTTTATAGTTGTTCGAAAGGAAGCAATGGTCATGAAAATAAAAATTAAGATAATAAAGTTTTTATTCGGCATCTTTCGACGCGCCTTGCGCTCGCTATGAAACTTGGAAATAATTGTCTACACCGCGCATTGAATCCTCAACAAGGACCATTAACTTTATTCCTCCCTTAATAATCTTGTGTAATTACATTTTATAATAACGTATAGTTTATTAGGAGTCTCGAATCCTATAACAAGGTAGGCTTACTTATTACTTATTCTTGAAAATGTGTATTTTAGGAATGAAAGAAATCTCAAAACTCGTTTGATTTAAGTAGATACATACGTAATGAAAAAATTTGTTAAATCGATTCATTGATATTGGTTTTGTTTCAAGGATCGATGAAAGATAAAAATAGATTTTCCTATTCTCATTTCCGAGAATTCTGTAATAATGATAAAATAGTTTGAGACCAAATGTCAAAGATGGGATGATGATGAATGGTTAATAATAATAACACTCCCATCAAAGTATCCCAAAACGGCCACACAAGTAAACTATATATATGTATATCTACCTACTAACTAATCCTACTAAAAGTACCTACGGATTTTTTTTGTATGATATTAAGGGGGCAAACAAGCAAACGGGTTACCTGATGGAAAGCAACTGCCGTCGCCCAGGGACCCTCGCAGCATCTGAAGAGTCGCAAGTTGCCGGCCTCTATGAAGTAATAGGAAATGGGAATAGAGAAAGGGAGAGTAGGGAAGTTGGGCCACCGGTAAACTCATTCACTGAACGAAACACAGCACAACGCCGTTTCGCGCCAGTTTTCTGTGAGGGCGTGGTATCACTCCGGCCCATTCGTGCCAAACCGTGGCTCTCCTACGTTAATGAGCATCCGTGTTGATGATGTACTTGAGATCGGAATATGTCTCATTGGTTCACGCCTCCACCGGGGTCCGAACCTGCTCCCTCTCGAGTGCGAACCAAAGGTCTTAACCCACTAAGCCACGGACGCTCTAAAAAGATTTGGTGGGCAAATCAAAAACAGTTGAGGATTTATTCAATGTTATTTTAAAGGAAGGTAACGGCCCGGTCGCATTCTCACGCGCATCGGGTGTTGATAATTTTAGTTTTTTCTAGGATACTAAGAAAACTTTCAGAAACTATTTCTCAACATTTATGTGCTGAGTGATCATAAATTAAGAAATATGTGTAAATTTTTTTCAAGTTTCAATATATTCAAAGCTGGATGTTAGTTTTAATTACAGCCTGTATAATGAACAACGTAGTTTATATTTTTATCAAGTATCTATTAACAATAGTTTTATTGACGACACCGTATGTTACTTTATTAAAAAAAAAAACACAATTAACATAATTAAATATTACATCTATCGTCGCTTCAATCATATTTATAGTCGGGTTCCAAACGAAAATAACGGGCGATTCCCAGGGGAGCTATTCTCGTCACACGTTCTCAGAAAGGTAATTAACTCTTTATGTTCGAGACATCTGTTTACATTGTATCTTCGAGTTATTTCACGCGAACCGTTGACGAATTTATCTTAAATGAATGAACAGACGCCGTTTAATGTCCGTATTACTTACTTGTATACTTAGAGTAAGAGGTGCTCAATACGAAATATGCTCATTGCCGTAAGAGAGCCATGCTTCGGCACGAATGGGCCGGCTCGACCGGATTGATACCACGGCCTCACAGAAAACTGACGTGAAACGGCGTTTTGCTGTGTTTCGTTCAGTGAGTGAGCTTACCGGTGGCCCAACTTCCCTAGTGCCTTATCCTTATTCCCATTCCCTATTCCCTCATAGAGACCAGCAACGCACTTGCGACTCTTCGGATGTCGCGTGTGTCCATGGGCGACGGCAGTTGCTTTCCATCAGGTAGCCCGTCTGCTCGCTTGCCCCCTAAATATCATTAAAAAAAAATACATTAGTACAGTCACCAACAGAATACAAAACTCGCATGCTATTATCCCAATCTAGGGTAGCGGTCATTAACGCTCTGTCAGAAAAATTGACATTTTTTTACAAACCGTGATTGTTAACAAAAAAGGGTCACCAAAAGAATTTGTTGTCGATCGTGGCTTGTATAGAAATGACAATTTTTTAGAGTAAGTGACTGCTACCACAGATATTGGGCGAGCGAGTTAAAACGGCGCATCGAGGCTCAAAACATCATTTAAAATGTCATTTTTTTTAAACTTTGTGAGTGGTTAGTTATGACTATAGTGTTCCAATTATGTTATCCTATTGTTTTGTAGATTCCAAATTTTATGAAACAGCTAAATTTCGTACGATTATTTACACTAGATGACGCCAACAAAAATAAGTTTTGCACAAAAAGCAAAAAAAAAATGCATATTATAAATCGAATTTAATTTATTTAAAAACATACACATTACTTTAAATTCAGAAAAAAAACCCCAAAGAGGTGGACTTTTTAAAATAAGTCCTCGTATCTTAAAAAAAAAGGTTAACTTAAGGGTGTTGCGAGCTTAAAAAATTATAGAATAAAAATTCTCATTTATTAGCAAATTAAAGTGATAACTCGTAGAACTCACACGTAAATAAACGCAAACGAAATTGTAAACGTTCTACAGACGGTTGTACGCTTTCAAAAGACTAAGCGGAGCTTTGAAGTTACGGTAAGCTGCAGCTTAAAATAACTCTCAACAATATAATTAAATGGAAGCTATATAATATTAATGGGTAAATGAATTGAATTTAAAATGCTGTTTCATTTATAATTAACAATACTAAGGATCTGTTTCACCGCTTACAGATAGTCAATTTATTCGACAGATTTTGTATGTGTATTATATATCAAAATAATTGTGTATAGCCTTTAACAGAAACTTTAACAGTAAGCGATGAAACGGCCCTAAGAGCTATTATTATATAGCTTTTAGTATTGTTTTGATTTTAAATTAAAATTATTCATCTTTATAATAATTGAAAGCTTTTATTTACTCTTACTTGGGACAAGTTTATTGTGCGCAATAGAATCAAGATTCCATAAGTTAAAATTAATTATCTCCTCGGTTCCCTAATGAGCTAAAATGCTGTATGTATAAATTAGATGACAATGCGATATTGGCTCAGCTTTTTCGGGGCTCGCGAGATATGAAAATGCTATGACATTAGGTTTTCGAATGCGTTTTATGACTGTGACAATTTTTTTTTTAATTAAATTTTACATTAATTTATAAAATAAGTGGACACTCAGTTCATTTAACTAAACGATGATTTTAAATAATAATATAAATATAAAAACAACGTTATACCATTAGTAGAACAATATTATTTTTATTTTCTTATTCAGCATCACCTATGACATGTGATGTGTAAATGTTAAGTTAAGTTTAACTTGACAGATATACCAGTCATAGGTGGCGTTAGTAGTACAATATTATTTTCATTATAGTCTATTTATTAATAAACACATCAACACATAAATTTAAACTAGTATGCCAAGGCCCAAGTCTAAAGCTCTTATAGTTTTCTCGTAAAGTGTACCACAAACATTGAGCTTATCTGATGATGGAACTGGAAGATGGCCATAAGAACCCCGTAATTAAACGACGCGAACCTATCGAGTTCAGGCTCATTTAATTCACCTTGACGAGTACTTTGATATAATATGGTAACCAGGTTCTGATGATGCAGATGTTTCAACTTTTTAGTTAATTTTTCATCACTCTCCCTTCATTACCAAACTAATGTATTGAGCTAATTTTCGGACCGTGTAACCATTGTGTTACCCTAAAAACAACGAGTGGTAAATTTTATCGGAGAATGAGCCAACGTGAGGTCGAAATCACCAAAGAGAGTGCAAAAGCACCATCCAAAATCACTTTGACTCTAATTTACAGGGCTGTCACGTCAATGAGAAATGTAGGTTCACTCCGAAACAATTTACTGGCGTAACAAAAACGTAACAAACGTAGTAAACCCTGAGACCTAACATATTTCACCGACCGCACTCAATTCGTTGTCTTGTCGTATCGCAAGCCGAAAGTCGACTAGAAAAGGTTCTTTCAGAGTTCCGTTTTAATTTTAAAAGGAAGAACATTGATATTGTAGATGAAAGTTTGTTGGTTTCTTTAACCGTCGCATTAATCACGCTAAAAGTCATAAGCGTATCTAGACTCATTTTTCGAGGGGGCCAGAGCCCTTTTTAAGTTAATATCAGTAATAGTGTAGTATTACACATCTGTGGCTTTGGCCAGTAACATAAAAAAATATTAGAAACTACGCAACGCCGTTGCGCCAAAATTCGTATATCGTGCGGGAACCATACATTTTTCCGGCATAATAAGTACTTACTAGATCATTCATCATCATCATATTGTGAGAGACCCGCCCCCCTTTATACACCTATGCTGAATGTACTGATCGGGTTAATGACATTAGGTTTACAAGATTAGGTGTTAGCTGACTCGAAATATAATATGACCGTTGAACATTCAAATATTGAAAATACGAGTTTGTTTGTTTATTTATGTGTTTTTTTGTCCTTCCTTCACATGCTAACGAATAACCAATTAACTTAATTTTTAGCGTAAAAGGATGCAGAGTAACTTTTGGTCTTGGACAAACATTTCATTCTCAAAGGAGGCTTAGAAAAATATCCGTGACAGCGATTTTTATTCACGCGAGCCAAGCCACGGCCTAAAGCTAGTTAATATATTTCATTAAGTAAGTCAACTGCAACAAATATAACACTATTATGGGATCAAAAGAAGCCCAACTAAAATCATCTGACCGTTCCCAGTATCACTTTAAAGACACGTCTCAGATTTCAACGTCTCAGTAGTTGTCTTGACGTTCAAGTAATTAGATACTTTCTATTTGTGGGCGCCCTGGAGTTACCTGTCTTCGACTCTTAGCTTTACGAGAGTCGACGTTTTTCAGCAAGAAACGTGCGGTGTGCAACTCAGGGTACCTAAAAATGTAGTAATATCATTTTTACTACTTTTCATTACAATTCGTTATAGTACATTTTGTTAAAAAAATCTTATAGTTTTGATAAAACAAACTTAGTAGTTATTTACAAGAAAAATTACAAAATAAATTGCTGTTAGCGATATTGCGAAGTGAACTTTCTACTTTTTAGGGCGGCAGGAGCTCTACTCTTAAATGACGCATATAAATATTCAGTTCCGACTGAATGTTGCCGTCCTGCTGTGTCGACGTTTGTCCACCACAGGCCGTCACCATAAACATCATTATTTTAGCTCGATAAAATTCCACTCTATGATTTAGGCGAGGTTTTTGATCTACACTTATAGATCGGCGACGTAATGGCCACTAGAGCAATGTCCGTAGAAAAACACACCTATAGCCTAGATCATAAACATGCATTTTATCGGTCCAGAATAATCCCACTGGCAAAAGGGCCATTGGCACTGATTCTGTGATTTGATGTCGGCTGAGGTCACGTGCTGCAAATATCGAAATTCAATGAAGAAGCAAATTAATAACTTACTCGAGCTTTTCCAAAAAGTCCAGAAAAGCCAATAAATCTTGTAAAACCAATAGCCTTCAGACCGTACCTAATCAGTCAAACAACGCGAGCGTTTTCTCCTATTACCATTAATTTTTTCTAAAGCCCGTAATTTAGCACTGTCAAAACAACATGGCGGATTTTTCGAAGAATATACTTTGAGTTATACTCATTATATTTCTCGGATACGCGTCGTTAAAATCTTATAATTAGCGGATTCCTTGAAAACAACAAGAGTAAACAAGATGAGCGATGTTTTATGAATTTGTTATGACGGACTGCTAAAATATGAGGATACGAGGATCCCTAATAAAAATAATATATTGTTACAAAATTACTCCCGCAATTTCGTTGTGCAAAAGACCGGTTAGAACACGCGAGATTCTTTTCCCGAACGAAAAATAGCTGGTGTCGTTACTCGAGACTCTATCTGCTTGCCAAAAATCATCAAAAACGGTGCAGAAGTATTAGTTTAAAGAGGGGTAACGGACAGTCACATTTTTGCAAATTATTATCTATAGATATCATAATAAAACAGTAAAATTGGCGTGTCTGTACATTTAATATTTTTACAAAATAATCAATGTAGGGGTGCTAAGGAACAGTAATAGAACACAGAACGACAAAAAAATCACAAATGTATGTTTGTACGTGTTAATCTCAGGAACTACTGGACGGATTTAAATACATATTTTTTGTTTAATAGCTATTAGGTCTGGACAAAATATAGGATACTTTTTATCCCGGAAAAATGTACGGTTCTTGCGTGATATACAAATTTTCGCGCAACGAAATTGCGGACACCAACTGGTAACGAGGCCTTTATGCCAAATTGAAGTCTATGTTTGAATTGAGAATAGATTATACTTTTTTGTAGCTTCTCTTCCCGATGGAATTGAATATTTATGGATGAATTTCGACCACAGGGCGACATCTAGTAAATATGAAATAACAAACGTAACAGTATACTTTCTTATTGAATAAATTATACTCATTTTCCCGTTTCAGATCTACGGAAAAGGCCACTTAGCAGCATATTCATCAATATATAACAAACCTTTTAGTACAATACATACCGCTATCCCCGCATAATAAATTTTATCATGTTCTTCCGTATCTATTTTTCGCGTCATTAGACTAACGCAACATCAAAGAAGAATGGTTTATGTTCTACTTTTTGTGGTGATTTAAGCATATCAAACGGTTCTGTCGCTTAGAATTTCTTTTCAAAGTTTGAAAATCTTTGAAAATTATCATTCTGGAGATCAAAGTTATAGTACTAATGGATATTCGGAATTCAGAGATCGAAATTTAGAGATATTTTCTTATAATGATTACTAGCTTTCACCGGCGGCTTTGTATGTGTGGAATTCCAAAACGAGTAAATATGTGAACATTATGTTTTGCTAATACCAAAACTTTTAAAGCTTAGTCCATGCTAAAAATTAAGTCGATTGGTTGCTGCATTAAGATGTTAAGTAAGGACTAACTATCAAACCTCAACACTCTTTACCATTAATAATATTTAAGTACTACAGGCGTTCGCTTAATCTAAACAGTATCGGTCATTGACCCCTGTCAATAAAAATAATTTCTGTACAAATCGTGATTCACGACAAAGTCTTGTCTTATTACTTTATTGTTGACAGTCACGGTTCATATAGAAATGTCAAAAGTCGGTTCAATGACCGCTTAGATTGAGCGAAAGCATAATAATATATAATATTTTTTGAATCTTTACAATATATTATGTTTTTCTTTACGACGAATTCTTCTATAAAAATTATTTTTATGACAGAGCAGAAAAGATATGTTACACGTAATCAATAATTTACTTAAATTAATAACATATTATTATATCAGATGTAATAACGATATCGAATAGTACTTTGTCTGTCAATAACCTCATCGTTTTTGGAAGTCGGTTAAAAATTTGTAATAACAAAGTACAAACGAATTTCTTTGTAATTTCTTATTACTTTGTAATGTGTGTTGCCATTTTTTGTTATTAATCGCGGTTTGTATTGAAATGCTTGTTTTTTTATTTACCGTTGATTTTTAGTAGAAAACATACAATTTTTCTAAAATGTTTCCTTGCGCCTTGTGTTTTGTTTCAGAAATAATGAATTTCCCAACGTCATAGCAATCTTTAACACGTAATAGTCCCCTCACCTCGCACACAATCAATCAAAGACTTCAATAGACCTCGCCTCCGTCTGCCCCCGTCGTTGTCCCATTGTTGGCCAAATATGAAAAAGCCACGCTCCAAAGTTATGAATATGTTTTCAAGTTTTGTATGGCTTTACAAAATGGCGACCGTTACGGGATTTACGGTTGAACATATTTCAGTTAAGTTCGATAAGTATTATCCCACCAAAAACATTCTGTAAACGCAGTCGGGTAAAAATAGGCCAAGTCTCAATTGAGTCGCTTATTTATTTCTAAAAAATAATCAAACCTAGACAAAGGCGTGCCAAGTCAAAGGCTCCTTCCTGTGATTTTTTTACTATTTTATTTATACGACTAGCATTAAACTATATTTTATTCGTCAGTAGCTACAAATCATCGGCCAGTCGTATAACATTAACTATAATAATAAACAAACTACAGGCGAAGTCTATGCACAATATTTTCTTTTTATAAAACTAAGGGGGCAAACGAGTAAAACGGTTTACCTGATGGAAAGCAATTACCGCCGCCCAT
>JAOTAV010000390.1:0-10589 GCA_026546445.1 Cyclargus thomasi | reverse complement strand
AACACAAGTCCCTCGGGTACTTAGCACAGGGCCAGACTGACGTGGTGTGAAGCGTCCATAGATATTATTATTATATTGTTATACTAGATGTTGCCCGCGACTACGTCCGCGTAAAACTTTGTAAATAATACAGTTTTTTACAACATTTTATTGATTACTGCACGGCTCCTATTTGTCGTAGCGCGATGTTTCATAGCCTTTAGCCTTCCACCGTAAATGGACTGACCAACACAAATTTTTTTTTTAAATTCCTTTCAGTAATTCCTGAGATTGGCGCGTTAAAAGAAACAAACTCTTCAGCTTTATATTATTTATTCAAGTTTTTAAAAAGTGAGTTGGCAAATTATAAACTGCGTACTAATCGCTTCCAATACGGTGGGAGACAATCCGCAGTAGCCTTGGAGTTTTTGTGACGGTTTTTTGCATGTCTAGGCTTCACAGTGTTGATTGTTGGATGTTTGTAAAGGAAGTCGATTTGAGAGATACGTTTTGCGTAATCTTGTCCTATCTGATGGTAAAAATAAATCAAAAACCCTGAGACGTGTGAAATAAATTGGACCTATAAACGACTGAAAACCATTAATGGGGAAGTGTTTGCGCTCAAAGTAATCAATTAACTTGATTTTTTGCATAAACTAATTTAAAATTATATAGAGTGACATCTAAAGCTGTATTTGGTATTGGAGAAACATCAATTTACCTAAATTTTAAAAGCGAAGCTCCGGGTACGGGTAAAAGCTAGTGGAACTTAAAATATTTGCACATTTGTATCTACTACACTGTACGTATACAACTAAACAAAAAAAAAATAGTGCGCGTATAGTATGTCTATCCCCCTCGCACACACGTCTCGCTCGCACGTCATCGTCGCCGGGCACGAAATTGTCAATTCGCGGAAGTGTACAGTGTATGTGACTATACAGTACGAGCACACGCGGCGACCACTCGAAAGAACCAAGTGCGGGTTACCGGGATAGGGTTGGCACTAGTTAGTTTTAATATGTTAGTTATTTAATAAAAGTGTTATGATTAACTTTATTATATGTACAGGAAACGGTACTTCGACTAATCGAATAGCATATATCCTTAACTGTGGACCGATTTAGAGTCGGTATTATTATAAAAATGAAAAATAATAATCTCTCGGCGTTTATTAGAATCGTTAATAGGTTACTAATTATTATGCAGGATGCGAACATTTTGCATAAAATAGCATCAGCCACGAATTTTTACCGTCCTCGTCATCAAATTAGTTTAGCTTGGTTATAAAATATGTATTCAAGTGATACAGACACGTGGGACCCTGCAACATAGCTGTAAGTCTCAACCAAAAGAAAACCCCTAAAACGCAACCCGCGCTAACTGCCAGCCCTGCTGTTGGATACCGTGCGACCTGGAAATGGACAATGCGCGTAAAAAATCAATAAAGCCGGGGGTCCGGCCTTCGCGGAGGTCGGCCGCTCCCGCCGTCCCCCACCGCCCCCCTCGCCGCCCCTCCACCGCCCCCCCGCCGCAGATGGCAGCACCCGTCGCCGTTTAATTAATCGCCTTTATTGCGCTTAATTAAGAGCGAAAGAATCGGAGCCGAAATGGACTACAAAAAATTGTATTAAATGCCAGCGTCGTCGAGTTGTTGTAGCGTCAGCGCTGTGGGGAGAAGATTCTGTTTGTGAATCGTGCCCTTGGTAGGAAACTATCATCGGAATCTGTCTGTTATTGTTACTGGGTCGCTATAGATACTTTTGTTATCTTGAAACCGTGTTTCCGCGGACACCGAAATTGCCGCTAAGCGAAAAAGAGTTTGTTACTTTGGTCTTGGATCCGCTTAATCTTAAGTTCTCGTTCTAAATTATTCTACATCGCCCTAACGAAATGTTCGTCACAAACTTGAAGTAAGAAGAATCTAGATGAATAAAAATAGAATTTTTCTTTGCCATGAAACTTTGTAACAGAAACCCCTTCGTTGAAATTCATGGTTAGTTTTGATTGAGCCACTAGATGGCTAAAAGAATAGAATTTCACGTGGATGCAAGCATCGAGTCAATGATATCTTTCGACTGAACACGGCTAGTAAGCTGTTTGAGTGACTTGGCCGACGTCACTTTTCGAAAAAACTCGACCATTGTAAGGTGTTCCGAGTACCGAGTTCGAGAGTTTTTTTTTATGATTCGACAGTGGACGCGTTTTGCGTTTAGGATTTTTATATGGGATTTGTTGTACATGTGACCGTAAGCATCGCTAGGCACTCTTATGACGTGGCCAGTTATCAACAGTGATAGGACCGTGTTGGCCGCCGCTCAAACGACACCACGTGCCGACGGTGCCAAGCGCGATGTATCCACAAAGGCCCGTGTGGTATATTATTTATGTGGATTGTCATTATCAGCAATGACTATCAGACATAACTTGTGTGTGATGTGTATTTGTCCTTTATGCAATCCATGATTGTAAATGGGATAGTGTTTGATATTATATTTTACGAGATTTAGGACCGTTTCCGCCGCTTATTAGGCTATCCACAACTATCCGACACTTATCAGGGAACAGTGTAACAGCCAACAAAATTCCCTAAAGCTGGTTGTCTTAAAAAACTTTTTAGCATGGACAGATTACTATTATTTGACCTCTTTCAAAGACTTGAAATTAGGGCAAACAGGTGACCTGTTTGATGGTAGAAAACTACCGTCGACCTTGCACAAGTGTAACATCGGAAGCGTTGCAAGTGCGCAGCCGCCCTTTTTAATTTAGGAATAGGCTACGGGAGTAGGAAACAGAATAGGGATAGAAAATACAGCATAACGCTGTTTTACGCCAGTTTTCTGTGAGGCTGTCGTATTACTCCAGTCGAGCCGGCCCGTTCGTGCCGAAGTTCGACCCCGCGACAAAATCCGTATTACCTATTTTGTACGTGGTAATATATATGTATCAAGTAACATGGGATTTAATAATCGCACGTGAGGAAACAACACACATCAAATACGCCGGAACAACGGGTAAACATATTGTGTTAAATACATATTTGTATGTACGCTATATGATAAGATTTACCTACCGTGTGTATGTAGGCTGTTGCTATCCGGGATGCGGGAGGGTTTTGTCATGTTCGTAGTAGGTACTAAATCCTCCTCCGTGGTCCAGTGGTACAGAGCCCGGCTCTTAACCCGGAGGTCGTGGGTTCGATTCCCGCGTTGGAAACATGCTATTACCAAGTTTGGTTTGGACAATGAAGGCTGAACACCTGATTGTCTGACAAGTAAGATGATCCATGCGTCGGATGGACATGTAAAAAGTCGGTTCTTCTCCTGATCTCTCGCCAGTCGTGTCGGTAATCCGTCCCACTGGGTAATGGGAATAAAGGAAGAGAGAGTGCTCCTGTGTACTGCACACACACTTAGGCACTATAAAAAATTATCCTGCGTAACTGGTCTGGTTTCTATGAAACCGGCCACCATCACCAAAACCGGTGTGAGAGTTATTATTAGGCATTAGATGACGCCTGCAACTCCGTTGCGCCAAAGTCGTTTATCGCGCGAGAACGATACGTTCTTCCAGGATAAAAAGTATTGTATGCCATTTCCCTTGCAAATTTCAGCTAAATTCGTTTAGCGGTTTGGGCGTGAAGGTAACAGATATACACTTTCGCATTTATAATATCAGTAGGTACGTATTGATATAAAATACAAAAACAACTTAAACCCGGCTATTGTTGAAGTGAATGTTTCGAGTGGCAAGTATGAGCCAGCAACTTGAGCTTCTAGGAAATTGGCGATGAGTGCTCGCCTGTCGTCGGACAAAACAAGTGGTCGTGTTATACCGGACGTTTGCCGCCTTTGATGTTGTCCTTGCTTAGGCAATAATTAACCCAAGTACGTGTATAATGTAATATATAATATTATCAACGTACTTAGGTATTACTTACGTATTTAGGTAGCAACAAAGAATTTGGGGGGAGTGTTCTCCGTAAGACGATGGTGAATTCATAGTTCTTAGAATATCTATACTAATATTATTATTGCGAAAGTGTGTCTGTCTGTCAGTTGTCTGTTATGTCTTCACACCCAAAGCTGAAATCTGGTATGGAGATATTTTATATCCCGGGGAAAGACAAGTATACATTTTATGCCGGAAAAATGTACGGCTCCCCCGCGATAAACGAATTTTGGCGCAACAGAGATGCGGGAATCATGTAGTAAATTTATAAATTCGACAAGATTCTCATTGGCAGCGTGGTCTAGCGGTTAAGGTGCTTGCGTAAAGCACTGGTCCGTTATCGATATCAGTTATATAATGTTTTCGTTAAAAATGTAGGACTTTTTATAAATCAAAAATATATATAAATTTAAAATATTTAGAAATACTTTTACCATATTTTTTGCTCTGTACGGGGGGCCTACATCTCGAAAAGCCAAGTGATAGATCCGACCCTGATACAACCGGTAAAGTATCGGCAGTTAGTGTCGCGCGCGGCACAAAAGACCCCATTCCGGTTGTTTTGGCGACAGCTGATGTATTATTATGGCCTTAGAGTTACGACAGACGCGCGGGTTACAGCGTTCTTCATGAGGGGGGTGTTCGCGACCCGGCACACGGTGTGGCGCGTGTTAATGACTCCTTGACGCTTAAGGGTTGACTTCGTGGATAGATTGCGACATATTTTAAAGGATTCTCTGAATTACGAATATTATCATCGCAGGATTAATGTTACTAGTCGATATGAATGCTGGGTTCAAATTTTAGTACCCAGTAAAAGTTGTGGGAGCTTTAGGGCCGTGAGTTTATTCCGAGATTCAACAAGTTAAGGGTAAATTCGTGTAAACAGCCCTCTATATCTCATTACTGCTTCTTCCCACTTCCTGATAAGTGTCGGATAGACTATCCTCAACTTGTTTGACAGATTCTTCATACTTAACCTGTACCGTACGTAATATGTTGTATTATAGCTTGAACACAAGCGCTATACCTCGCGTTGGATATGGGCGCGGCGGGGGAGGGTTACCACGGTTACCGGCCGCGCTACGTCTCTGTCAGTTGACCGTCCCGCCCCGTCCCACGTTCCTAGGGCGCGGTAAAGAGGTTGTGGTCAAGCTATATCAGGAAATGGTGAAAAAGTCCTTGAAGCCCTAACGGTAGTTTGTATGAATTAGACAGTATACAATATCTAGCTATATAATATAATATTAATTCATTTCTCATCTGTTTCAGGTTATATACGAGCCGGACGGACGAGTGTTATAAATATACTGTAAGTACCCGTTATAACTTAAGGTAGAGGGGACAAAACACAAGACGCGAGTAAGATGTAAACATAACGGTCATTCATTATTTCATACTGGTAGTAGTTTAGAGAAATCCAGCTGTTGTACCTAGTTATTGAAGACATGAATGGTAGAAATAGATAAGTAACACTTTTTAAATTTTCCGACTCACTGCATAAATGAAGGCAAAAGCTCTCAATTCAAATCCCTTTCTGTGACTCGAGACACAAGTAGAGCGTTTGAACTACAGAGATTTGAAAATAAAGTTTCGAAAGTGGAACAAACAATCTAGATTCTAGGGAATAGTTTGCCTAAACTTGAGAGCGGTTAGGTCATAGAGTGACGTGACGATCTGTAGTCTGACCGGTGTGCCAAAATAATGTATCTGCGAATAGAATCTTATCTTTCAGCTACGTACTATTTCTGTCTATTACGCGTTAGGTGTAAACAAACTTTCGTAGCGTTTCGTCTACGATATTAGTTGTCTCCGTGGGTATTCGATCAAATATTATGAAGATTCACAGTTGCCGTCTTAAAAAGTGGCACCAGCAAAACCGCGCTCAAGCGCTAGTCTTCTCCTACTCGGTCCGAGACCGCGAGATTTAACTTTTGTACTTTTGTGAGATTTAACTCATTAAATTAGGTTTTATAATACACTTGATTTAGATTTAAGTTGTTTTGTGTCAGATAGTCTTTTGGTGCCATTATTTTATTTAGTTTTGAAGGGATCCGTGCATTTTATTAATTTTTATTGATTGATTCAGATTTTTTAACTCACTTGCGAATACTCGTTAGAGATTATATCGATCCGATAAAATGCCACCGTATATAGGTTACAACAAAGCAACGACGACATGGCCACTAGACGAATGTAGGTAGAAAAATGAAACCCTTACGGTGATACCGTGGCGTTTTATCTGGCTGAAATAATGGCGATGATAAAAGGCTGGCGGCGGCGGCGGCGGCGGCGGCGGACAAACGCGTCCTGGCGTAACCTGCCCTGCCCCCTAGACAAGTGACAAGCGATTAACGTTTATGATAATCGCTTTGCTTGTTTTGTATTGGATTGACATAATCGAACTCGACTAGATCACGTGACTTTTCGTTCGTCTATGTCAATTCCATACAATAACACGCCAAGCGATTATCTTAAACGACACTTGTTTATTGGTGGTTCCCAGCGCAACCCGCAAGTCGGGTTCCCGGCGCAACCTGCGCTGGTTCTCGGTGCAACCCGCTAATCGGGTTCCCGTCGCGGCCCTATCTCCGGGAAATTCGTATATGGTCGTGTTATTTATGTGCCGGTTAATTGGTACTGAAGTAACTGAATTAATTGGCAGACGTTCACGAGTAATAGATTTCGAGGAACCGTTGATTGGGTTAAAATTAATGGATTCTAGATAATACATATTATACTTATGTATATACACATACCGTCTACATGCGTAGCAAAAGGTAGTGACGACACTATGAAAAAACAATTTAAAAAATTTGCTTTAGCGCTACTTCTTTTACAGTGAACTCATAATGAGTTGGGCAAGTAAGCGGCGAAATCAGTTTGCCTTAAACCCTAAAGTTTTATCACTTACTTTTGTTACATCTTGTAGACTCGCAGAAAATAAAATAAATTTTAGACACGCAGTACTAATACGCGGTATTCTTTCCAATTAGATTAGATATTATGCCAAGGATATACGAGATCAGGTTTTCGACATAGAAGCTAGTTGCCATTAAAACTATCTTGGATATCTGACACTGGCTTCTCAACGAAATTATTTAAGATGACTAGATTAGAAATGATGAAGTTGGTTTTGTCTGCACGAAGCCAGAAATACTAACTTGCTAACCCAGCGACACCAGCTTGCTACTTTCCTTATTATTATCAGTTTCGTTCTTGTTCTGAACAATACTTGGCATATAAAACTGATATGTGGGCGATACCAAAACATTAATAAATGCGCCTTAACATAAACAAAATCACCTCAATTTAAAAGCGGGTTACGAGGAGGGGGGGGGGGGCAGGCAAAGTTTTGTTTTGGACAAACAATTTCGCAATTTGTTTGCTTCGCCGCAAATCGTAATGTATAAATATTATTATGCGACTGTGATTACTTAAAGTAAAATAGTCAACTGTACTTTTTACCCGACTGCGCCAGCTACGTTTTTCAAGAGTATGTATGTAACTAATGTATAATTAATTGATTGACACGCTCTGCGGCCTAAACGGCTTGATAGATTTTATTAACGTATGAGGTATCGTTAGATTCGTCTTGATAGCGCAAGTGACACTCGAAAATTAAAAAATCGAACTGGCGGATTTTGAAGTCAAAATTGTGAGGTTCCAAAACTTTTTTCCGCCCATTAAGGTCGGGGTCAAAGTGAAGGGCTTTATGTAGCCGTTCTAGAAATATACATAACTTGATGTTTAAATTGCAATGGTTCCTGCAGTCGAGTTTTTTGTTTTGGATATTTAGCTTGTTGCGTCCTTAATGCCCGGTAAACACGAGGCCAGTTTTTTAAGTAGATAAAACTTCATTCCAGCCTTTGAAGACAGCGTCAGCTAGCAAATACAGTTCAAAACAAAATTAGCTCGTTGCTAGGGTATCGAGAACTGGTTCTGTTTCAAGAAACCGGGATTTTCGGTACCAGACTACGCTGGAACCGGGAATTGCAGGGATTTTCGGTACCAGACTACGCTGGAACCGGGAATTCCAGGGATTTTCGGTACCAGACTACGCTGGAACCGGGAATTCCAGGGATTTTCGGTACTTTGTTTTTTTCGATTATTTGTATAATACGATACCTATTTATCGGTAAATTCAAAAAACAAAAGGGTAAAAGTATAAATGACTAGATCACATCTGAAATAATATTGAATGATTTTAATTTTATAAAATTTGTATCAAGGTGTGACATTAATTTCTATTACACATCGAAAATTTTCGGCAGCAGGTGGAGACTCCTGCGCCGCTCTCTAGTAGCGTCAGTGCTGTCAGTTATAATGTAATTGTATTAAAAAAAACCGAGAGTACCGAAAATCACGGTTCCTGTGTTTAAATTGCCGCTTCTCTTGCCGCTGCAAAGAACAGGGATTTTTAACCGACTTCCAAAAACGAGGAGGTTATTATCGGTACCGAATTTTCCCGGTTTTATACCCTACTTGTTGCCCCCGGCTTGCAACAAAACTGGCCTCGTGTATTCCGGACGTAAGCCTTTAGAAGCTAAGCTATCAATCACATTTGTCAAGCGAAAAGTTATCAAAGCGACCGCCGCGGCTTCTCTTATAGAATTCGTCGCGTGAGAAACTGGCGAAAATAAACTTTAACGCGAAACACGCACGGTTCATAATCCTTTGTACACGTATGACAGGTGTAATTCATAATCTTTAATTTCAATTAATAAGCCAAGTTACATTAACTTAATCTATGCTTAAATGATAATTTATGCTTAGTAAAAGTTTTATATTGAAACGGTATTTTCTTTATCGTTTTAACGTGAAACTTTTAACATTACTATCTAAATATGTATAAAACTATCGTTACTTTTATTACCAAACGAAATCTTTAACGAAATTTTATGATATCTGAACTGAACATGAACTTGGTACATCTACATCCTTTTTTTATGGCAGTATCTTTTTTTATGGCATTCTTGTGCATCGGCAGAAAGCATATTTTCCCAAAAAAAGCAACCACTAAGAAATTTCGGACCTGATGCCCGAGGATACACGACGACAGTTTTTAAAGCTAGGAGGATAGTAAGCTAGTTCTTTTTTTAACCAATTTGGCCTGGTGACACTGGCTTGTCAACATATTAACTTAGGTTACTTGCTTAGAAATGAAGAAAGATTTGCCTACATGAAGCCAGAAATACTAGCTTCATAGCTCATTGACACTAACTTTTTATTGTTCTAGCTTTAAAAATCACCCTAGTTCCATTTTTAAACCGGCCTCGTTAGTATATAATTCCAAAATGAAACGCGAAACACCGACTAGCGCGCGATAATTGTCCGCTAGGAGTGGAAAGTGGGGTATTCACTAGCGGTTGCGCAACCGACGACCGTCTGGTGCTGGGTTCCCACGAGTATTGATACGGCAACCGGCTTGTTGCCATTGTTGTGTTGTGACTGTATGTATGTTGGGGACTGATTTAGATGGAGTTAGTTTAGGCAGTATCACAGATATGTTCGACAGTACGTTGCGGGTCCGAGCTCCGAAGAGATCTCTCTTTCTATACAGATAATATCGTAGGGTTTTTATTACACTCCTTGCTTACAGAACAAGGAGTTAGTAGAGACTAGCGACTTTACGGGGAGCGCGACCGAGGGTGAAATGCTCCGTATTACATTTGAAAGGGCACCTGGCCGATTTCTTCCGTTTCGGTCGCCGGAGGAATCTCGCCCAGTGCGCTGGTGCCATGCCAGGAAATAGTAACTCCCACACCAGTTTCGGAGTACGCACGAGTAATTTGTTAGTGTCCAAGTGCGTGCGCAGTACACAAGAACACACTCTCTCTCTCTCTCTCTTCCTATTCTCTCACAACCCAGTAGGACGGATGACCGATGCGACTGCCAAGAGACCAGGCGCAGGACCGACTTTACATGCCCAGCCGACGCATGGATCCTCTTACTTGTCAGACAATCAGGTGATCAGTCGGCATTGTCCTTACCAAACTTGGAAATAACAACGCGGCAATCGAACCCACGACCTCCGGGTGAAGAGCCAAGCTCTGTACCATAGGCCACGGTGGCGTTATGCCAGATATGGTATGTCATGAACATGCCCATTCATGGCACAATTCAAAAGAAATGATGCCTTATCCTTTCCTATCAAACTTCTGCATAATTCGTTCTGTTGACGCTGAGATGTGTGCCCTAACTAAAATCAATAGTTGCTGTGCACGGCCTTTATATCGAAGTCCCAATTTCGTGCAAGAGTCGACGTTTTGGTATGCGAGCGGGCGTCGATATCGTCCTTCGGCATTCCTGAAGTAGGGGTGTAGTGGGGGCCGGTGAGTAGGGTGACTGTTGGATCCAATGAATTTATAGGATATTACCGTGTCTCGCAACTGATTTACCGACGGTGTACAACTAGTAGTCTGTGGTCAGCAGTTGGTGTGTGCTTCGGAATGAGTCATTGTAACATTTTTTTCATTTATGAGAATCGAAAAGGTTAACCGTCTCAGGAGTCAGGACGATCGACTAAATAAGAAGTTGGAGTAGCAGAAGCTTATTTGTGGTGTTGTGGCGGTACCCACGTTAAGCGTAATAATCCTGCATCGCGCTATCGAAGTTTTCGAAACACGGCGGTATATATACGACAGCTGAAATGTATC
>JAOTAV010000389.1:0-10589 GCA_026546445.1 Cyclargus thomasi | reverse complement strand
CTAGACCTTAGATGATTTTCCCGTATACGAAATTTTGTATGGGATCTGTAAGTCTATAAAATAATTTGTCTATGGTACTACCTAGCCAGACTATATAATTTTAAATAGGCAAATAAATGTTGTAATACACTGACATGCATAATTTATATCAAAATACGTTTATTTTATTTTCATATTAAATCTAATGGTGAGACCAGAAATTTCAGCTTTATAGGGCAGTAATGAAATAAATCTGGAATTATTTTTTAATTATAATTTTCCGAAATGTTTTTAATTACTCATCGCTGATCAGATTAGGAGACAGGTGATCTGGAGCAATCAAGAAAGTAATAAAAAAACCAGTGTCAAGTAAAAGTACCCAAAACCAGTTTAAATTAACAGGAAACTCAGGCGATAAAACGAAAAAGAAATAAAATTTAAGCTTCCTCCTAAAAGTTGACATAGGCTTATTTTGTACTTTGGTAAATAGTGTATAAAAAAAAAAGTGCCGCCGATGAAATTTAAATAGTAATTGACGTATAGGTATGTCAATTACTATTTACGCAATTTGGGGGGAATATATCTGGTTGGTGATCCGTCGGCTGGGTTTAACATAAAGCTACCAACCCAACTCACTTCGATCCACAATCTAGCTATGAATCAATATCCCTTATATTATCGTGATGGAAACTCTTTCTCTTACAAACATCAATTCGTCAGGCATTTTACAATCTACCATTAAAAACCATAATCAAGAGTCCATAACAATTAATATAATGTAGATCTATAATTAAACGTCGGTGGTACGGAAAAACTTTCCCATGGTGGGTTCACACGACCCGTCACACCCTCTGCACACAGACGGGATTTAAGTGACCCTAGCCGGCCTTTGACCCCATCGTTAACTAGTTATTAACACCAATGATATCTAATTCATTCTCACCTGTCAGAGAACAGATTAATTGGTCCCGACTAAATCACCAAGATCCAGCTGTTTATGAATAAATTTCTCTGATACAACATGAATCATTTTGTCATTTAAGGGTTTGTGTCACTTGTACGAGGAACCAACACGTCCAGCTCGGTGCCCCTATAAAGAGTATATTAATTAAGAGAAATCAAAAGATTGATGAAACACTGCAATTAGTGTCTAATCTTATTTTACTGACTTATCAAGTCTCAAAGCAAAATAAAAGAGCCACAGTATCATTTTAAAAGGTATTATAAATGGTCAAAATATTTTTAGCTGTAAAAAATCGCAAACATCTGCTTGACCTTTAAAAGCAGATGCAGCGCGCATGTGCTCCTGAACCATCGACGTGCCATATAATCAGACATTTCAAAATAAAATGCGTTTAATAAAGCATGATAAAACCGCGTAGATTTCATCTGCTTGCATTAGTTATTTTACAAAAAAAAAAAGTTAAAAGGCGTTAGAACTTACGACAAGGAATTTCAAAAATCAGCTACGACAAAAATTGTGAATTATAATAATTAATATTATAATCTCTAAACTAATTACTTCACACGAGCGTCACTTTTATTAAAAACGTAAAGCGCTACTGAGTGTTACATTTCTACTCTATCATCGCATGTAATAAAAAGCTAGTGCACACAAGCGTTAACGTTGTTAAAAGCGATGGCGTTGAAATACACCAAAATTAATTAGGTGATTAAATTAATTACGACTTTCCTTAGTAATATACATCATTTAACGAAATAGATAAGTTATAGTAAATTATAATATTTTAAAAAGGTCTGATTACACATGGTGTAGTTAACAAAAATAAGAGATAGTATTTATGGGACACATACATACTCTATTATCACTTACTTTTGTTACATTCTGTATAGTAGTTTTCATTAACGAACGTGTAATCGTTACTCTTGTAATTTACTGTATTTTGTATTAAACGTAACTTCTTTCCAGTACGATACGTCGATGTCCTAAACCATTTTAGTATTTTGAACACTTTCTATATTTAGTCGAGCACTTTTGAGGTCAAAATGTTTAAAATGCTCAGCATTTACCATTGACATTTAAAATCAATTATTTGAAATAACTCGTTGCATGCTTTTCCTTGTAGCTGGTTGTTAGTAAATAGAAGCAGAAAGCATAACTTGGGGATAAATAAAGCTGTATATAGCTTGACTTACACCTTGTAGCTAACAGACTTCCTAAAAAGGAGAATGTTCTACTGCCGTATACGTTAATAATATTATTACCTCTGACATTTAGCTCATTTAAGTCTAAAAATATTTTTAAAAGACCAGGGGGGTTAGCCTAGACTTACACGTTAAGGCGTAACGAACGCTTATGTCATATCCATACATTTTGTTTGACGATTCTACAAAGAAATGAGAACGTTTAGGTCTTGGCTAACCCCCCAGGGAAGGTTCATTATATGGGGAGGAAAGTAATATAAAGTTTGCCGGATGTTCTAGTATCATGATAATAAGGAAATTTGGATAACTTTATTCGCTGGGTGCATCACAAAATACGGTGGCAAAATTACGTTGTGATTTGAGATGTCGAACGGGCGCTTATTATTATTTAAAAAACCTCCTACCATTTTGGTAGTCTGTTAAAAAGTGACAATTTGTATGTCACCGGCTTCTGAGTGGTCTTTATTTGCCACGGTGCGCGCTGTGTGCACCTAAACTGCACCCGACGAAAATGTTGTTTATTTTAGAGTTTAGTTACACGAAACTTTGCGTTTTATCCGACTTTCAATAACAAAGGGTGTCCATCTAAAGTCCTAATTCTCGCTCTGTTTGCCATCAATTCCATCATCGACAATGTCATCTGCATTATAATGAGATCAGCAAATTGTAACGATGTTTTCAATGTCCTTTGATAATCATGATAATACAGGATTGCCAAATGTATACTGTATGGTATTGATTCTAGTTTGTTATTTATCCTAATGGCAATGTGCGATGCGTTCAAGGTTTCCCAAAGTTTTTTATATGACTCCTTGGAAGCACTTTTCGATTTTGGCCCATTAAATTTCTCCACGTTCTTAATTCAACTACATAATATTATACACTTTCAATAAATAAATTAATTAAATAATTGTAAGTAAAGCTAATTTAAAAAATATATATTTCCGTGCACTGATATTATGATAGATAAGTGAATGTCTTGAAATTATTATAGGACGAAAAATAAATATTTTTTTTTCTAGCTGTCCCATGCCCTCTTAATTGGGCGTTAAAGTTCACAAAACCCCTAACACTTAGGCCTTAGGGGTATGTTGTAAAGCACATGAGAACCGATTCTTAGACTTAAAGTATATCTATGCTACATATAAAAATAATTATGCTTATTATTATAATTTTTTTGTATAAGATGATAGGTGGATGTCCAACTAAAACATAATTTACTAGTTACTCGTAAGTAAAGCGTTTAACTACGAAGCCGTATAAATTAATTACGTTAAATTATCGTGATACAATTACTTTACACCTAGGCAATTAACAAAATGTTATTTTTATTAATTTCATAACTTATCTCACTTTTATTATAAGAGGTCTACAAACTTTTTTTTCTTAGATTTTTTACCTTTTTGGCCAAGGGATATTAGCTTGTCAGGGTAGGTTACTACTTTTTTACTCGCAAAAAGATAAAACCAGAATTTTTATGCATGGCATATTTTTTACATCTTTAGTAGTACTCAAAAATTTATTCCCAATATTTTTATTTCCATAGGGACCACGTTCAAAGAATATAATAGTAACATGAAAACATGAGGAACTCAAGTGTGCTTTGCCAGATTTAACAAAGGAAGTTAAAAGCAAAATAGACCTTGAAAACGCAATACATTTTCGGCAGTCTTATAAAAATAGAAGTACAAAAAAGTGTAAATGATGTTGCTCATTACACTTGCCCCTACATTTTAACATCTATTCACTGCAGTTCTTTTAACCCGTATATCAATTTAGTCTTAACTTTAAGGTCTCTTAATTGTTAGCAATAAAAATTAAGGACCATTGAGTGGACAATAACTCTCATAACGTCTATTTCCCATGGGGACTGTTTGTACTAGACTGTAGTATTATATACATACATTAATAAACTTGATTATAATTTACCGACAGATACTATCAAAAATATCAAGAGCAACAAGAAATTAAAATCATTTCGAGGTGTTTTGTTGCGGGAAAACTAAACAATACTTGAATTTATCCATGATAAATAATTAACAAATCAAAAACTGGTCATCTAGTTGTATTTAGTTGACCAGTTTTGGATCTGGCTTTTCATACTCAAATAATATTCCTTAACAGTCGATTACTTCCCAGTGCTTCCAGCTTTCATTTGGAACTCTATGAGCATCAAAATAAAGCTAATAATTTTACTTCTGGATCTGAATTTGGCTCCCCCATTTGAACAGAGCAACACGCAATTTTTCAATTTGATCGAAGTTATTGTTTTTATGATGTAATATATCATCAAGCTAGACTATTATATGAAAGCAAAAAATGATTCATTATAATAGGCATGAACTATTTGATTCTATAATCGTAAGAAAGTGAAATAGAGTATATAGATTTACTAAACATACCCCTTATTTACCAAACATTGTCGTCTTCAAATACTTTAGACTTTTAAAATATAATTATTGTAAAACATACTCGACAAAAGAAAATCAAAACCAAGGTTTGCTCTTGTTAATGAAGAAAACTTCTCATGGGACTAATATATTTGTTAACAAGGTTGGGGCTTTATTCGTGTTAGAGATTAATTTTAAACTTTTTAAAGTTATCTTTATTTAAGTTCGAACCTAAAGACGACGAGATTACATTTTTAATGTTAGTTAGGTCAACGTGAAATTGTGTAATTTTGGATGTTTGTCCGTTAATTAAGGCAAAACTACTAAACGGATTTTTATTAAATTTGGTATACAAATTGGACTTATAGATAAATTGACTTAAATCTGAAGCCTAACGGATTTTGATGAAATTTGTTAAACAAGGTACTAGCTGACCTATAGGATTTTTTTTCTCATTAAATGCTCCAACGGTTATCAGGACAAATAAATTGTGCAATTGTGTCCGCTCTTATTCATATAAATGAATGGCAAAGCCGCAGGCAAATGCTGGTATATATTACATGCTGGCACTAATACTGCTCCTTCCTAAGCCTATTCGTGACTACGAAGCAAAATAAAGCATTATCAAAAGGCTTAAGGTAATGTGATTAGAGACGACCTACATAGGGCGACCAAAGATCTATCTATGCGTATTACATATATTTCATTCAATAAGGACTGAAGAAAGAAGATAGTAGTGTAAATACATTGAGTTTTCTTTTTTTTGGGATGAAAATCAGCAACAGTCAACACACTAAGGAGTTTGGGGTCTATGACCATTACGTGCGAAAAAATCAAGCGTAAATAGATAAAAAAGATGATGTATCATAGCGGTACTTATTACTCATAGGTCAACAATCATCAGTAAGCTCACTTCTTAGGACTTTATTCTTTCTACTGATAAAAATAAGAACAAATTATTTATACGGCCCAATTGTAAAACCTTCTTCTTTTTGAAAGTCGGTTGAAAACAGAGAAATACTTGCTTTCTTAAAAAAGTTGGAAATGAAGTTAAAACTTTTAAATAGACATTCTTGCCACATAAAAATACATAGTTTTAATGTACTTTCAGATATAGGTATATATTTTTTCATGTATGTTTTTTGTGCACGCCTTATCTAACTGATATTTCTGATCATAATATATCTTCTTAGGATTGCTGGAAGAAATGTCTATAGAAATAATCAGTAGCCTGTTGTGTCATTTTGCTCTTAATGTATTGTTCACTGTTTTTGTGTACAATAAACTGGTAAATTAATAAATAAAAAATGATTTCTTGGACATTTTACACCCGTTTATAAATATGATCATAAACGTAATTTTTAACACTTATCAAAATTTTATACCCTATGCAAAATTTAAAACTTTAAACCTTAAATGATATCTAGCTTTTTTATTCGAGCCCCAGATTTTTGACGACGATAAATCCCCGTGCGTTTTGCATAACTCATGAGCTTTTTATGAGTACCCACTTCCTATTCATTTCTAGAAGCTTAGGGTCAAAACGTGACAGTACCTACGTGACACCACCAACACGTAGTACACGTTTAAATAGTCCTAAACACGTATCACGTTTCCAGGATGAAAAACTAGTAAATTCGCCTTCAAGGGGTCTTTGGTCGCCCTAACTTTGGGAAACATTGCTTTCGTATGAACATTTTAACCAAATACCAAGTGTAATGTCTGGATGAAGGATGAGTATTTTTAATTAAAGGCCGACAAAATCTAACCATTACTTAATTTACTTATATCATATAATCATATTAATGTCAGGTTTAACCATCGTTTAACACATTACTTAATACAAACATTTGTGAATTTTAATAATCAGAATTTAATATTTTCCGTTACTCGTTCACAAAATATGTTACTACATAATATAAGTATGTTTAACTAATTTAATCTCAAAAAACATTTTTGTATTTAAAATAGGAAACTATGAATAAAATTCTTCGTGCGTCGTCGAAATTCAAGAACGTCTGTAAGTTATTTGAGCCTCGGTTAAATATTATGATTAAACTATGTAATGTTTTTTATTGAAACCAAAGTCGAAACGTACCATTTATGAAGAGTTTTTGTCTGTCGCTCATGAGTTCTTTGGCTAGTTTCGGGCACTCATTGTTAAGCACCAGGCAGAGTTCGCGCAATTTGCTTCCACTGTGTTTACCAACAACTTCAATGAAATAGTTACACTTATCAGCACCCACTGCACTGGTTATCGCTTCAAGATCACTCAAACTAAGCAGCCCCTTCTTCACAAGCACATCCAAAACGTTGGTATCACAGAGTTCTCGTAACAAAGTTGTTTTGTGTTGCGCGAGACCGGAACACACGTCCACAGCCGCGGCCATCGTTTGACTGACTGAAGAAAAACGGTTGCAGCGCGCGGTCGCCCCATTCAATCAACAGATGTAAAATTTAGGTAGTTTACTCAAGTCGTTTCCTCATGCTTTGCAATTATAGCCCCTATAATAGAAGCTCACTGTGTAGTTTTGTGTGCAGCGTTAAATTGACTACAAATACCTGCATCTATCAATGCATTACTACATTACGTGCGTTTGTTCAGAGACCAACGGTTGCCCCTGTTTGTAGAACAATTTTGTCGGTATGTTTTGAGTAGTGAGAAGTTCTTAGGGGTATCATTAAAGTACTCCATGTAATATACCTACTACCTATATACCTATATACTATATAGCCTGGAAGAAACCGCTGTAAGCGGTAAGGCCGCCCTTTTGCTTTATTCCCAACCTAGTTTTTTCTTTCTCTAATGTATGTATTTTTATAAGCAAATAAAGAATAAATAAATAAATAAATATATTCTTAGCAGCAGTTGCTAACCACCACCACCACCGTAATATTATTTTAAGTAGTTCGTCGGTTTCTTGAGAATATACGTCAGTCCGAACTCTTTTGGTTTTGTCCTTATATGTAGTTACTCCTAGTCTCCTACCATATTACACCTATTACATAAAATAAAACTAATTCGTGTTTTCCTCCCTGACACTATGACTACGAAACACACGAACTGATTTCCACAGTATTCGTTGGAAAAGCCCGAGGCTTCGAGAGATTTATAGCAAATAAAATTACTCACAAACAGCGCCATCTTTTATAAATAGTCGTGTCGCCAGTACGTGGTTTTTACCTTATTTTCGAATTCTACACGAGCGAGGCCGCAGGAAAAAGCTAGTTACATATATATCAACTTATTTAGCTACACACACAGCTTGGAACCAATAGTGTTTCCAAGGTGTGTGTGTGTATGTCCGTACCATACATCCATCTATATTCCATCTACTTACTCTTGCCTATTCCATTCTAATCTACAAAACTCTTCCAAGAACCGATTTCCTTTTGTTAGTCAAGTAGTAAGTACCCAACAGCTTACCAAAGCTAAAGCAGTAAACCAACAAGTTAACCGATAAACCGGTCCTTTTATTATGTTTTCAAGGGCATATCTAATAACTTGTTGAATAAATAAAGTATTGCACGTAATAGATAGTTAACCTTATATTATGACAATTAACAACTTTTGCTCGCCGTTTGACTTGCGTGAAGTATACGCACTTTACAGCGATTCTCAATTTTTTGATACCGGAACCCTTGATGAAAGCAATATTCTAACGGAACCACAAAATAAAAAATAAAGTTTCACATTTGTGTTCTTTAAAGGATAGCCTTAGAACTTTTCGGAGCACACTTAGAGAGTGGCTGTTGTAATAAATATACATGGTGTTTCATAAGAGGTATATAGTATTCCGAAAGTTTGTGGCCGTTAGCGACTCAAGGAACAGCGGGTCATTCTGATCTACTGTTCTTTTCAAATTTAAGTTCAACATTAACATGCTAGTTTACTGAATCAATGAGCAATAAAGCAGGCCCAAGGAACTTTATATTATATCCTTGAGCAGGTCCTAAATAAAATAAAAAAAAACATATACTAAAGTCTAAAAGTTTAAGAGACAATAGAGTTCTAAAAGCGACATCTAGTGCTTAGCTTCTGAATTTGAGACCAAAGTTATTGCAATCCGATAATGTATTTAAAATAACTGACCTGAAATGAAGCACTATATTCGAGTAGAAATAATAATCATTTTCTGTGATCCAGGCGTACCGACACTCGAACAGTTTTACCAAGGTAGCCTGGCATAAGTGCTTGTGCTCATAACTAAAACTCGACAATAAAAAAATTACAAAAGATGAAGGGTCAACTGTCAATGTTAAATTGTCATTTGCCAATTTGTTTGGCGTTCGCTGTAAACGCGACTACGCGACGTTTTATCGTTTTTTATTTATTTGCAAAATATTTCAAATTAATTACTTATATAGTGTGAGAATATTAGGCTTTCTCTAACTCAATTATATAAACCCCAATAAGTCATAAAATGGCACCGCGGGGTTCGCGGAAAACAGGAGGTAAGTTGTTTGGTTATTGTCTTAATTTTTGTATAAAAATTTAGGTCGTTCGCTTTTATTTAATCGTTTTACGTACAATCCTTTATAATATTCTTAAGATATTCGTTCATTTTTAATAGGTATGTATCACAATACTGTGCGCAACCAAAAAAATACTTGCCATGTTTCTAAACTATATATGTTTCTTTGCAGAAACCGATTCAGGCTCCGATTCAGACAGTGCATCAAGCGGTAGTCGCAGTAAGAGTCCCAGTCCCGCACCCGGTAAAGAAGGGAGCCGATCTCGGTGATTATTCCAATTTATTCCTATTATATCGTAAACATTGTATATCTGAATTTTGATGTCGATACTACATAACTTGATACTAGTAAAGTTCTTTAGTACATAACATTTATTTTCCTTGCATATCTGTTAGTATACTAATAATAACAGATATGACAGGAAAATAAATGTTTCCTCTGGAATTTCATTATTTAGGTGCAATAGACTTTCAAGCGAACTCTCCTAAAACTAATTTACTTGTGATTTATCTGCACTGTTTTGTAAACTACATAACCTTTAAACTTTTAGGTCTGGTTCTCGCAGCCCTGCAAAATCTGGAAGTGAATCGCCAAAGTCAAGTCGTTCAGGCCGATCCAGGAAATCTTCAAATGCCTCTCGTAGCAAATCAAATTCACCGGCACCCTCTCAAAGATCTGGTTCAGCACATAGTAATAAGTCTGGATCTTCCAGCCCAAAATCCCAACACTCTGGAAGCCCCAGAGCATCAAAATCTAGATCCAGGTCTCGAAGTGGATCAGCCAGTGCCAGGTCAAGATCTGGCAGTGCCCAGTCTAGATCCCCCAGTCCCAAAGATGCAAGCCCTAAATCTAAATCAAGAAGTCCAAAATCTAGATCTCAGAGTCCTAAATCAAGATCTCAGAGCCCTAAATCCAGGTCCCAGAGTCCAAAATCCAGGTCTCAGAGTCCAAAATCCAGGTCCCAGAGTCCTAAATCTAGGTCTCAAAGTCCCAAATCGAGGTCTCAGAGTCCTAAATCTAGATCACAATCTCCAAGTTCTAACAGGCAGAAGAGCAGGTCCCGCTCTGGCAGTGGGAGTCCAAAAATTCGGAAATCCCGATCACGCTCAGGCAGTGCATCATCCAGATCAAAAAGTCCAACGGCAAGACCAGATGTGGCTGATAGTAGGTCCAACTCTCCTAATCTCATGATTGATGACACACCGGCCAAGGATAAGTCTCGGAGTAGATCGAGGTAAATATTTTTATTGAAGCTTATTTATATAGAAAGTATAACACAAAAATTTTATTATGTATAATGGGGGAAATTGTAAGAGAGCCAGTTGACGGCCCTATGTCATTTGGTCAGAAAATGTCAGCATGATCTGTTGGCTGAGTTTGACATAACTTGGCATAATTACTTAGATCCACAATCTGTATCTCTTACAACTTCTCTTACTTAAAGATGTTAAGTTTGTATTATATTTTTTGTTAATAACCACCAATTATAAGGTTTTATTTGTTAACTAGCTTTTGCCCGCGACTTTGTCCGCGGACAGGACGGTTTTTTTCACGAATTTTTTTGTCGCCATTTAAGGG
>JAOTAV010000388.1:0-10590 GCA_026546445.1 Cyclargus thomasi | reverse complement strand
TTCATTTAAATAGTTAATAATAAAACTTTAGTTGAAAAGATGGAGATATGCATAGTCTCATGTTGGTATTGGAAAAACATTAATCTTTTTTTTTACTTTATGATTATTCCCAAGATATTTTTTCGCAATTTTCAAATACCACGCGAGCAAAGCTGCGGGTGAAAACTACTCCATTCATATCATCATCATAAGTATCAAAGGTGAAATCCGAATGGGCAGGGATGTTCACAGTCCTGCTTTATTTGGAGCGACGCAACTTCGCAAATTGGCAGAAATGTCGCCGTCAGATCGGATTCAACAGTCACCCTTTAATTTCCCCTATCACTTATATGTTGCACACACGTTCGCCTTTTGAACCCGTATGACAATATTCCGATCCTCGCTACCAGCGGCCGCGACACAAATAATTAAATAAAATGCCACTTTAAGACATTAGCAACAGGTTTCATTTTCTAATGACATGATAAAACAATAGATCATAACTCATTTTAAAATTAAAGTGTGTGAAAGTTAATTAAACACACTTTAATTTGAAAATATGAGTTGTACAGTAAATTCATCGAGCACCAATCATCAATCATTTTTATTAATTTTAAGAGATAATATTATAATGATTAAATGTCTATCTGTGGCTATTTTAATAGTTGAATCTGAATAACAATAAGAATGATCATTTAAAAATATGATAGTAAAAAAAAAATTCTATACAAAACGCGATTGTTAACAACACAACACTTAGGGCCTATTTCACTGCTTACCTCTGTAAGTAGACTATCCACAACTTTATTAGACAGATGTTGTTGGGAATCTGTCAAAAAAGTTGTGGATAGCCTAACAGATAAGCGGTGAAACAGGCCCTTAGTTGACAAACGCGTTTGGTACAGAAATGACATTTTTAATAGAGTGTTAAAGATCGCTACCGACAATATTGGAAGGACGCATAATAGCTTTGTCGAACGTGTGTGGCGAGCATTAGAGCTACGTCAGCCATTGTTCCGGTCGGGCGTATAATTTCAATAGCCTATACGTTTTCGGGTATGTTTGACGACACTTTGTAAAGTTTCCCCTTTGTACATTTAACAAATATAGGCTTTGATGCTAAATTGTACCATCCGAGATTGATGTATAGGTAAATAGCGGGCCTACATTGGTTCATGTCGATGTTAATCGTGATCTGTTGACTGAGCATTAAAATATAATTCGATGAAATAGCGCAGTCCCGCCTTTTTTAACCGACTTCCAAAAAGCCGGTTTCTCAATTCGACCATTTGTGCTTATTCTATTAATCTTCATCTTTAACATTATAACAGACCTAAATATTACAATACATTTTAAAAACAAATGGTATTGTTAGTTGAAAACAAGTTTTGCCACGCAAGCGTAACGTGGTGCTACGCTGTAGAGCTTTCGTAGTTGCAACGTAGACTATCTACGAAGTATTCTACTTATTAAAGACATAAGTGGAAGAATTGAATGTTTATATAGTTTAATACTTTTATTTTAAACTTGAGCATATTAAAATTAGACAGCGATAAGTTTTGTGTCTTCCAGTGGAAGAAGCAGATAACTTAAATTTTAAAAACTCCCGGATTTTAAAAATTATTTGAAATTAAAATAATATGGGGTTTCATGTTACTTATTTTATTATTTAGCTAGATACACTAGCTAAATAATAAAATAAGTAAGTTGCAAGATTTGTTAAACTTTTATGGGAAAAAAGTAATAACTCGAATGTTAGAAAATGTTAGCTAATCGCTTCTACCACTTATGTTTTAAATTTATAAGTTTCATAACATTA
This sequence comes from Cyclargus thomasi, assembly GCA_026546445.1. Taxonomy (NCBI): domain Eukaryota; kingdom Metazoa; phylum Arthropoda; class Insecta; order Lepidoptera; family Lycaenidae; genus Cyclargus; species Cyclargus thomasi. The sequence goes on along the minus strand of JAOTAV010000388.1, from coordinate 8,792 downwards.
ATTTTACTCTAAAAGCAATTTTATTTATAACATTTAAATTATAAGCTATAATAATAGTTACATACGAGTTCAAGTACAAAATATAGGATTTGATATTGATATGTATATATAATTATATTACATATTAATAAGTGTATTTGTCGCACGAACTACTGACTATAATTTGAAAAAGACAAGCTATTTTCACTTTCCACGTGATATCAAAATTTTAACTTAAGAGAGACGCGGGTGCCATCTACGAAAGGACATAATTCCATAAAAATTATAATAAAAAATTATAGACAAAACATATTACGATTCAAAATATCTAATTTCAAGCTGTAATTATTATTCAGCTTTCTGACCACAGGCTATATGAAATCAAAATATCAGCTTCAGGCATGATAAACGATACACATGATTTATTTGCGGTCACATACACGTCTGTCGGTACAGGGCTTGTACACAACAGAGTCCAAACACATGGCAGATGTTCATAGCGATGTGTGTCTCGATTCCCTTTAAAACGTGCCATGTGCACTTAGGGCCTTAAAGTCTATATATTCAGGTTAAGTTTAAGATACTTTGAGAGAGGAGAAAGGAGTTAGGATGCTTTATGGCGAGGCGTAGAAGAAATTTGTTCCGACCGAACGACAGCGTGCTCACACAGGCTAAAGCGAACACTTAGCCTTTGTATCAATCAAGGGTATTCGCAGTTTAAACATACACACTCTTTGAAAAGGTATCAAACATACACACTCACAAACTTACAAATTTTCGCATTTACGAGATGTATAATATCAGTAGGAACTAAAATATACATCTCGCCGAATTTAGAAACTTTCAAAGATGCATGTGCCATACTCCGAATTCTGCGGCTTTTCACTTAATTTAAAAACTTGAAATGTCGTTTTTAAAAAAGGACGTTTAGTTATAATTGAAACCATTAAGCTATATAAATAGCTCTCCCGAAAATTGTTACAGTGGAAATTAAAAAAAAAGTTTGCGGTTTGGGAGTAGAGAGGATCATGAGTACTGCTACTACTGTTTCTTGAGGTTAATTTATTATACCACTAACTAATGCCCGCTTCCAAAATTAGTTTATTGCGCGGGAACCGCACATTTTTCCGGGATAAAAAGTATCCTATATCCTTCACCTTAACTCAAAGTATCTCCATACTTAATGTCAGAAAAATCAATCGATTTAGCGATTTAGGCATGAAGAGGTAATAGACAGACATGTTTTCCCATTTATAAAATTATATTAGTATGGATATAGCGTGCCCTAGTGTGTACGATGTCCCGGTTAGTTGTGAATATTGACGGGTTTACATCAGAATGTGTGGAATGAAATCCTGCGTTGTTGTTTTACAAAACATTTAGTCCTTTTAGAACAGTCATTTAGTTCTGTTAGAACATTCTTTATTTCGTGAATAAAAAAAAATGAGTATTATTTGTCTTGCTCAAACTTGAGAACAGCTGATTTGATATGGCATATTTAAGTCCTTTAATATTAATAAATAGTAGGATTTAACGAAAGGTTCGAGGAGGAAAGTAATATGGAGTTAAAAGGCAATCTTGTAAAAAAAAAAATGCATTTTGCTTGTAAATTTAGTACATATTTATTTAAGTCTATACAGCATAATATTTATTCTATATATTTATACGCAAGCAGAAACTTTGTACCCCTTTTTACAAAAGATGCGTAGATGTAAAAGCATGAAATTTCTCACAGTTATAGTTCATATGAAGGAGAAGTGTGGAATAACAATATTGTTTTAAATTATGGCTTAATTTTGCATATTTTTAAGATAGTATAAAATCTTACGCATAATACAATACGCACACTTCAACATTTTGACATAACACGATAATCATACACGAAATACTCTTTTGTTTATGGTTGAAGTCTGAGATTTTTAGTTATAAAATTTAATAGTCTGGTAATGCAACCTTTGTGCCAAAATAAAGTATAGAATTTAAAAATATTTATGGTCAAATTTTGACCACAGGGTGGCCCTAGTTATTAGTAAATTCATGATTTTTAACCCTGCTTCTATCAGTGAACAATGGAGGTGTATATCAGTATTGTAACTCATTTTCCACGTTGTATATACTTTACCCAATAGCTGCCGTCCACAATGTACAGTGTACATGTCTGAAATCACCCCTGCAAATACATGATGACCCCAGCCAGACTTTGACGGGAGTCGAACCGACAAGCCCTGCTAAATACGAGCAGTGTTCATTAATAAGGCTTTAGGGCCTGTCTACATGACCGCGAAGTTGAAACGGCACGTAACGGAACGCATGTTAACTACGGGGTTTAACTGGGCGGGCCGTCTTTTTTATGTTTAAAGACATGAATAGAAAAGGATAGGTAAAAGTTAAAAAAATCTGCCGTTTTTCATGAAGGAGGATTTAAAAACGAATAAAGAACTGAACTGTATATTTTTAGAAAAAGATAATGTCTTCTTTTATTTGTCATAATTAAAACCTAATATGAAATTGTGGCTAAGTAAACAAGACCACAAATTGTTGTCATGAATCAAATTTGCGCGATGCAAGATACTTTCCGTTTCATGTTGATACGGCGTGACGCGACGCGGACATGTGAACTATCCTTTGCCCAACGATTTATTTATTGCTTCGCTGATTTTCATTGAAAATTGTTCAATCATTCGGGTACACTAATTTTCTTCTTTGTTATCAGTAATTAAATAGTTGCAATGCATGATGCTGTATAGTGCGATGCAGACAGGCGACTTCTAAAATCCAAAAAAAGGAAAATGGCAAAAAGCATGTTTGTCGTGTATATTGTACAAGAGCCCTTAGAGAGTTAAATATTTAAAATATTTGTTTTTAGTATTACTTCCAAATGTAATGCATAATCTGTTAAAATTTAAACTCTTTAGATGTCACCGTTCTCATGATACAGTCTGGATAGGCAGATGGGTAGAGGGTCAGACGGACAGCCATCGAAGCCATAGCAATAGGGTCCCGTTTTTACCTTTTAGGTACGGAACCCTAAAAACAGGAAAATTTAAAGGATATAATTTAAATTCGAACTCTAAGCACTGGTCGAAGAGACTTTAAAATAATTGTGAATTTGAAAACAGTCAATTGTTTTAACAAGTTGGAGGAGCGTTATTTAAAATACTCTTCGTAGACTCTGAGAATATCATAAGAACTTCTAATACCCACTCGGTTCAAGCAACTTAAGCCTCTAAATACATTGATGAATCACGGAGTTCAGAGGGAATACTTTGTTTAAGTACATAGAATAATGTCCACAAACAGCAACAGAAAAATAGCTAAAATATCGATGCTTGTATCGGTAAAAATTGGCTAGTTTTCTCTTGTTCTTCTCTTTGAGATACGCCACTTCAGTTCTCTGCCGTCGATATAGGGTGTAAGCAAAGAAAGTGATAATTTTCTAGAATCTAGGGTATGTATGTATTCTTCAAAAAGCATCTTTTTTGTGATTTGTATGAGCATTTGAGCTAACCTTCCAATGCCAATAATTTGCCTATATAATAAAAGTTTCTGCAAGTTTCAGTAACACACTCTATTTTAGGGTGAATACACGCCACAAAGTATTACGTTATATTAAGCATCAATATACGAGTATTTCTTAATTATTAAATTAACCCTGGAATTTTGGAACCGTGTTCTGAGCTTTGTGAAACAAAACTCACGTGTTAGAAGCTACAGTGAAATCGGAACCCTCCAAGCATGTGACTGGGCTAAGAATCGCTGTAACTTACTTTGAACTTGCTCTCTTTGTCATACTTTGTAATTGTATCTTATATTTTACACGAGTTTAGTCAAAGTACGTCTCGAACACAAGGTAAGTTTATATTCAATTAACTTAACAACACTATACTACCTGTAATGTAGGACACAAGACGAATAAACAAAAAATAAAATTACTTATTAAAGATTTGAAAAAAACTAAAAATCTGTAAGTTCTGAAATGTAAAAAACTGCTTATCATGTCATAACATTATAATTGTCTATATGATAGTAATGGGCTTAAAGTAATTTTCGATGAAACGTTATTCTTGTAGCTAATAAATTGTAAAGTGTCGTAATCAGACGTAGGCATAAATGCCATAGTTACATAAAAACAATTAAAAAAGCATATTAGCCGAAATACTTCATAATATAAATTTGGAAACATTGAGATAGTTTTTAATGAACTATTTAAATTACTGCAAAGTATTTAAAGTTAAATAATGCGGAACACAAAATGCAAGTTGTAATGCAGACAAAAGTAACATAGCCGGGAGAAAATATTAAATATAACTTAAAATGAACAAGCGTAAGAATTCGAAACATTATGAAATGAGAATGGTTCTGATTCAAAATTAAAAATTCACTCTGGCACGAGAAGAATTCTGGCAGACGATTATTATATCGTTTTGTTTTCGTTCGCCACTTCATTTGTTATTTCTGAACTACAGATTACGATTTATACCAAACAAAGTTTAATAAAGACTTTAAATCAGTGTTTCTATAATGTATTCGCTAAAGATTGGTGGTGTAGTTCATTAAACATCTGTCAAAAATTTGACATTTCCATACAAAACGTGATCGTAAACAAAGTGTTGTGTTGTCAAAAAGTGCTTGTTGTTGACCATCGCTGTATGCATAGAAATTTGACATACAGTTAATGAACCATACCGTCAATTTTGAGCTAAATGATAATAGTTTTTCAATAACTTGAAAAATACACTTAAGGTAAACTGGATGGTTCGCGGCGTAACGATAAACTTTGTTAAATGGTCCCTCAGAACTAAAAGGTTAAGAACCACTGCTTCAGATAAAACTCAATGAATTTATATCTTTTGAAGGTATATAAAGCTTGGTCACGCTTTGCACAACACTCCACGTTGACTTTCCAACAACTACAGTACCGAATCATAACAACTTTAGCCTTTTATTTGCGGCTAAAAACATAAACTTGAGTCTCCGAAAAAGCTGTTTTTAAATGTATAACCCGTTATAACAATCTTAAATTTTTTTACATACCGGGGCGCAAGGCCCAGGGTACCGTTCACGTAACGTTACATTACTTCGTTAACCGTTAATACGCTACAAATATGAATAAATAAATACAAGTGTGGTGTACCATCATAATAAGAGTTATCCACAATTAATGAGCATAATACCTCAAACGCTACACAAAGCCGCCAATTTCCGATAATTGTCGATTTCCTGAGCCGTCAGCCAATCACCTATTAGTGCTACAATATTATGTACACTCAGCTACGTTTTACCTTTTATTATATTACACTACTATATCTTATGGTTAATTTTATGTAATATATATAAAAAAAGGTCCAGTTTTGCTTCCTGACGAACTTCCTCGAGAACGCACGAACCGATTTCGATAGTTTTGCTTTCGTTAGAAAGGTATCGGGCTCACGGAGCTTATAGCAAAGAAAATTCCGGAAAATTTTCAGGAGAAATGCAGAAAAATAGGATAAATTATTTTAAACGTACAGCGCCATCTCTAATACCTGGCATGCACTGCACTGCTCAATGTCTGATAATTATTAGAGTTAAAAAAATTTTTTTCGGGTTCTGTTAAGGGGGCACTAGATGTGATCAGCATTTAATTTTGTTATAGAAAATAAAAATTCTCATCTTTGTTACCACGCGACGGTACGCGTGTTTTTATATAAACTCTTGCAGACTCGACAGAAGTTGTCCCACCGGGTTGTGGATCTAACTATTCTCAACTTTTCTTCAACATATGTAAAAATGTAATTGAGAGAAGTTAAGCGACAAAATCACACAAAAAAATATTAATGTGAAAATTTCACTGAGCCAAAGCTGCCTGGCCTTAGTGCCCTACCAGTAGAAAAAACTGGCCAAGTGCGAGTTAGACTCGCGCACGAAGGGGTCTGAATGTTTTAAATTCATAAAAAAATATCACGATTATAACCCGACAGACAGATAGACTGACAGACATCTAAGTCTTAGTGATAGGGTCCCGTTTTTTTATAACCCTTTGGGTAAAGAACCCCAAAAACAAAACTACGAAACTTGTAGCGCTACGTTGTAGACGTGCTACGAAGTGGGATACTGCGCTACGTTGTAGACGTGCTACGAAGTGGGATACTGCGCTACGATCGTCGCGTCGCAGCGAAACATGAATTTGGTATTGTCTTGCGCATTATAGTTCATGACCGGGAGCGCTCTTTTTAGTTCGCAGCTCTTTAATGAACTAGTTCGATCTTTTAGTTCGATAGTTCACTACTTCAAGTCACGAAAGACTTACTTGACAAGTAGCAAGACGTTCTGTTTTGGCTACCCTAAAGAAAAGAGAGAGTACACAACATAACGTGACTCAAGGTCATATCTTTGTCTTCACTTTTTTGTTCTGCGTGGGGGATTCATTAGAACATAACATCCTTGGCACGAACGCACGGCACGATTGACGGGCTTGCGAACTAGTTCGCGCAGTTCGTTCATGAGATCGCTCTTCCGAACTAGTTCGTTCACGAACTAAACAAGATTATTTGATATTATGCATTCGGCGGCGGTATGGCTCAATAACTTTCTATAAAAAAAAATCATTTTCATACAAATCGCGGTTGTAAACGAAGTGTTGTAATATCACTTGGTTGTTGATTGTATAGAAATTTTACAGAGGGTCAATGAACCATACCGTCAATCTTTAGCAAAAAACAACAAAACTTTAAAGACATTTTATGGACTAAGCTACATTTGACAGCGAAAGGCATGGCATCAACTGGCAGAAAATGAATACGTGTGTAAATCATTAAATATAACATTTGATTTACTATATTTTATTTGCTATAAATTATATAATTGAAACTATTATTATTTAAAACGTTAAATAGAATATTATTTGTGATTGAAGTTTTTCTTTACAGTCCATTTTTATACATACATACATATTACAGATATAATATTAAGAAAACATCAGAGAAATTGATACATGGGCAGATGACAGACCTTCTTTTTAATTTTACAATTAAAAAGTAAGTCTGTCAACTACCCACATTTCACAAACACGACAGGTTTGACAAGATGGATCACGGCTAACTTTAAATTAACATGTCCAGCCTAACGTAGTTATGTCTCTTAACTGTGTATGAATCAATTTCTCTTATGGGGGAAAATGAAACAGAGTCAGTAAACAGATCTACTTTATTTTATCGAAATATGTCAATTCCGTGTGAGTCGTGACATTGTCGTGGGTTGGGCTTAAAATAACTCGACCAACTTACTCAGATCCTCAATGTGGCTCTATTTCAAATTCTCGGATTATACAATCATTTCACGCTATAAATCGAGATTGACGGTAAACGCACAACTGATCATAGTTTCTCGCTCGTACGAAATTCAATTAGATAGTGAAGGTGAAAGCTAAATTCAATGCATATTCGTTATGATTATCCGATGCGTTTAGTAGATTTACATATTGAATAGTCGAAAATATAGGTTTGTACGTCAATATTTAATGGTTTTAAAACCCCCGTAGGAAAGGCCACGATGTAGATAATATTCTTTTGAAACATCGTGAAAGTGGATGATTTGTGCAATTTTATTTCAGTTTTAGGGTTCCGTATCCAAAGGGTAAAAACGGGACCCTATTACTAAGACTTCGAAGCCGGTCCGTCTGATCGTCTGTTTGTCACCAGGCTGTCTCAAGAACGCTAATAGCTAGAGAGTTGAAATATTCATAGAACATGTATTTCTGTTGCCCCTATAACAACAAATATGGTTTCTGCCATTTCATAGTAATTATAGATCGATAAATTCAACGCACTTGCCATTGGCGTGGCCGAGTTGCTAGTGCGTCTACTTAAGTGCGGAGGAGGAATTTGACAGAGAGTACAATGAACCATCGGCAATCTTGAGCGAATGCATGCTAGTTTATTTATAAATTTTTTTATAAATTTAAAATAATTTGATAAATTTTAAATTTTTTTATAAAATTAAAACTTTCAGAAATACGTTTTTTTTGCTCTGTACTAGTACGGAAGCCTTCGTGCGCGACTCAAATTTGTACTTGGCCGGTTTTTTACTTAAGAGATTTGTGTATAATATGCCATTACGTTTTCCACCTTCTAAACCCTTACCTAGAAGAATGATTTTGTCATATGTTATGGACATGCTTCAGTAGTAGACTTCTAAGCTTTTTTTTTTTATTTATCATATATTTTGATAAATTTTCATTGTAGTGAGTTCATATGAAACAAAAATGTTTCAATATTTTCAAATATACAAAAAATATTTAAAATCCAAAAACATAGGAGCCAGGTTCTGAGGCATTTCCAGAATATACTACAAAATCATTACTCTAGGTGAGGGTTTAGAGGGTGGAAAACGTTTTGGAGGGTGGAAAGCGTTTGGTACACAATCTTCGTAACTGCAAGTATTTATGTTATGCCCAAAGTAAAAATTTTATTTTATAAACTGCAGGGTTTTTTGAGTGTACTAATTTTTTACGTGCCTATCAGTATGTTATAATAACATATAATATAATAATATCTATGGACGCTTTACACCACGCTAATCTGGCCCCGTGCTATGTACCTAAAGGACTTGTGTTACGGGGACCAGACAACGGAAATATATTTAATATTTTTACATTTGGCTTAACAGTTTACTAACAAAAAACGTTACTACTAAAAAGTTTTCTAGACTATGCTAATTTATAATACAAACTTAAAATAAAAGTATTAAAACTATAATAAGAAAACCTTTTCGAAATCGTCCCCATCAGGCAGAGTACCGAGCAAACTAATAGCATTGCCCCGTTGGATGGCAAT
>JAOTAV010000387.1:0-10590 GCA_026546445.1 Cyclargus thomasi | reverse complement strand
TAGGAACAAAAAACAGTTGTATGTTAAAACTTACATAATAACACAATTACTTAAAATTAGAATATATAAACATATAAGCCACGACATTGTCGATTTATAAAACAGTAGTACAGCGCTTAGAATATAAACAAATTGAAAAATTAATACAGAAGAGACTAAACAGCAATAACTAAATAAAAAATTAACAAACTTACTATAATATTAAAAACTTAAAGATAATTTACCTGCTAACATGCCATTTTAAAAATTATAGAACTTAAATTTCTAGTAAACATCTAGTTAGAGTTCACAATTTGGGATTGGGATTGGGATGACAAAATGTCAATTCCATGTAAGTCGTGATCTGTCAGATGAGTTTGACATAAACTGACCAAATTACTTCGATCCACGATCTGTTTCAACTTCTCTGATTGTACAATAGTTATATTAGGTTGTCCGTGCAAAAGTATTGTGCAAGGTATTGTGTTATTTGTGTTTGTTTATCAGTGTGTGTGTGTGTGTGTGTGTGTGTGTGTGTGTGTGTGTGTGTGTGTGTGTGTGTGTGTGTGTATATGGGCTAATCGATTTCTGATCTCATAATTAAATATCTTTGTGTCGGCAACACGTTGTTAATAATGTATTAGCCTGTTATATTGTTCATTATCGAATTATGTTAGTTAATTCGTATTGAATATATTAATTATCTAATTCTAAGCCTCAAGCGGTATCATAATTAGGTATTCTAGGCATGAAGCCCTTAATCGAGGATCTATAGGTGGATATATTATGAATCTATTATATTATTTTTCTTCTACTTAATCCAACATTCATGAACTGGTGTTGTTCAAGCCCATATCGTTTTGATAAATGGCAGTCTTCCACAGGACGATTTTCGCGCAACTTTCCGCCTCGCACAATAAAGCTCTGGAATGAACTATCACCAGCAGTATTTCCGGACCGCTACGATCTACAAACCTTCAAGAAGAGAGCGTACCGTGTCTATGGGCGGCTGTAGTTGCTTTCCATCAGGTAACCCGTTTGCCCCCTTTTTTATTCAAAAGTAACTAGTGTTTTATTAACATGCTTTAGTATAATAGTTTAAGAAAATCGGTATATCGTATTTTGGCTTTATATGCTCCAGCTTTTCAGCACAAAAAGTCACAATATTGGAAATTTCAATGACAGAAGAAAAAATACTAATTATATAAGCCCTTAAATCTGTCTTGAAAACCACTGCAACAGATACTTGATACACAAAAGCTAAATGAAAAAGCCTAACGCATTAAATGCGCCACCCTCCGTCATCTCGGCTGGGGGGTAAGAAGTGGGGATTGGGGAGGGGGGGATGTAAGCAAAAATGTTATCCCCTTAGCATCAGTACCGCTGAAAGACTGTCTCATTATAATTATCCGACTCTGTAGCGAGGACTTAATTTTGTCTAATAAGTCCTTTCGTTAACGATCCGACATATTGTGTATAAATGCTTTCCGAGGTAATTTAAATTTGTTGTTCGAAACCGGTTAGTTGTGAAATAAAGAGCTGAAGCGCTTTTGAATGCTTTTCAGATTTATTAAAGGGTCTTTAGTAGTACAGGATACGAGATGTGCGTTATCTTCTGTTTGAGGTAATTTGTGTGTGTGTGTGTGCATTTTTTTAAAATAAAATATGGGGACAAACGAGCAAATGAGTGTAAAACAACCTGATGTAAACTACCGCCGCCCATAGACACTCGCAACATCAGGGTTGCAAGTGAGTTCCCCCGAAGACGCAGCCGGCCAAGACGACGTAGGGTCAAAGATGACCGAAACGTTCCGCTATAGTCGTGGAGTTCGGGGCATCGGTGTGGGGACGCCGATTGCCCATTGCACAGAATTCCCGAGCGGGTCGAAATGTGCTATATGTTCCGGCGCATCGTGACGATGCGCAGAGGAACAGTTGTTAAGTCCCAAGTTGGCCTGGGGAGTTCTGAAAGGACATAGACGAGTCTGCCGACAACCAGGAACCAGGCAGACGTCCTCTGGTGGAACTGCGGTGGCCCCGAATTTCCCGTGGATCCATCAGTTGTGGCGCCGGCAGGAACACGGACGGGTTTTAGTAGGTAGACCTGGTGGCCACTCACCATCTTATCAACCACAGCGAGTCCCACATACCCCGGTTGCCCCTCCCCAATGCTGCCGGGGATGCATAAGAGCATTTCCCGTCCAAAGAAAGGCAACCTGTTTGCTGGTTTTCTGGTTCACTTATAAAAATCAAGATCATCGTACTTAAAACGTTATACGTAAATGAGTAATGATTTGCTTTTTAGATAACTGATATCTTCATTAAAAAGCTAAAGGCCAACTTTAGTAATATAACACAGCTGATAGAGTCCATGCTTGTAACGTTCATTCATTATTATATACAAGCTTACAAAGAAATGTTTATTACAAATCCATATTAATGTTATATAAATGGAAAAGTGTGTTTGTTTGTTTTTTTTTACTTCCTTCTCATCCAGCTGTACGAGTATATAGATTACCCATTTACAACAATGGAGAGTAATACAGGCTAATTCGGTCTTAGAAAAAAACATTTTTCTAATTTCTTAAGACGCTTATAAGAATATTATCCATATTTTTAAGTGATTTGGAAATTATTTTGTGTCTGCTGATGTGATCGTATGATTTAATCCGATCAAATCTATTGCAAAATTCTAATTCTTAACTAGCAGGTTTTTGGGTTTTTTTTTTACCAAATGAAACATATTTTAAAGTCTTAAAGTTTAAAAACAACATTTTGCATTTCTCGAGACTGCCATACCAAAACTATTGGAATCACTAAAATAGCAGAATCAGGCATTACAATTGCAGAATATCAGAATCAAATTACAATATCACATTCAACTACATTTCATTGTCTCTAATCCCTACTACCTAATCAAGACGGCCACATCAAAACCACTGCAATTAATTAAATTATAGAATCGGAGATTACAAATGCTGAATATCAGAATCAAATTATTACATTACAATGTCCCTACTGCCTAATTCAAGTAATAATGCCCGAAGTCCCATTGCAGCTCTTCCGGCGCGATCCCCCGCTTATCAATGTTTGCCCACAAATACCAATTGGAATAAGATAATGATAATTTGACCCCCCGACCCACAGATAGTCATTCCAAGTGTGGCACTGTGCAGTGACGGTCGACATGACATGATGTATTGGTTTGTGATTTTTGTGTGCTTGTGCGCAGGAGTCCACGCCTCTGGAAGTAAGTATCCTGTGTTGTTTTTTTATAATATTTTTCATTGTTTTCTTTGTGGCATCTGCACAGTTTTAAATTAGTGTGAATTTCTGCTGATGTGTTTCCGATGCTTTTAAAATGCGTTGCAATCGAATACCTACAAAATTACTATATTTGTAAAATGTTTCTTTATAAACGTCATTTTTCGTTGCAAGCCTATCAAAAATTGTCTGTGATTAGGTAAACTGTCAATTACTTTTTCCTGTTATTTCATAGTCATTCATCATCATCACCTCAAAATTGCATCTATTGAAGAATATTTGTGATCTTTATTGTACTATCAAGCAATTTGATACAGAGCCAGCCGACAGATCACGACCATGGAATTGACATATTCCGACTAAATGACGTAGGTTCGTCAAGTAGCTCGGTTTTAATTTCTTCGATAGTACGTTTACATAGTATAACGTTCTGATTTTAACGAATTAGAATTAAATATCAAATTTGATGAGTCAGTTCTAAATATAACAATTGAGTTCTATTTATAATTAGGTACTGAATAAGCTTTTAATCTTTCTGGTGTTATTTATATGTCCTACTCTTTAAAGGAGATAAGAAATAATCATAATTAATAATTATTATTAATTGATTATGCAATGGCGACTTTAGTATGATCATTTTTACTTAGATAAAGTTTAGGTACTGACGAAGTTCCGGTTACTAAATAAAATTTTTGGATGTAAAAAAACCAAACGATGTTTTACGTTCTCACAACGCAAAAATTTGGGTTTTTAATTTCCATCATTAGATATTTAATTTAGGTATTATTTTAAACCGATTTCGAAAAACGAGGATGTTATATGTTCGGCTGTTCAACGACTACTCCGCCGGTAATGAAGCGATTTTCAAAATATTTTCTTTTATGTTTCCCTAGTTGGCCCGTACTAACTTTTTTAGGATATAAAGGCGTTTGGGAGAAATAAAGTAACTAACATAATGATAATATTAAGGGTGAACATCCCTTGCCAATGTGTGTGAAAAATATATGTTAGCCGATTCTCAGACCATCAGTAGGTCTTAATATATGCAAGATTTAGGTAATCAGAAAAGGTCATTTCGACGAAGCAAGCGGTGGCGTAACTACAAGGTGGCAAGCCGGCAAAATGCCACGGGCCCCCAGCCGGAAGGGCCCCCCGATCAGCCCCCCAAGACTAGTGGCAAACGATTTTTTTTTTTACAATAATCGCTTGACGTGTTTTGTATAGGATTGACTTAGTGGAACGAAAACGAATTTGCCACGGGTCTCGATAGGTATAGTTACGCCACTAGGAGCAAGGTAACTAATTAATTTCTCCCAGTTATAGTAGAACTAGAGGAAAAGCGTGGAATAGCAACATTATTTTAAAATATGCTTTAATCTTGCATATTTTTAATAAATCAAACGCTACGCACACTGCAATATTTTGACATGACATGATTTATGGTTGAAGTCTGTGATTTTTTTAAATAAAATTTTATGGCCTGGTAACAGCTTTATGCCAAAGTGAAGTCTGTGATTAAATTGAGAAATTTAATCACAGACACACATTTATGGTTGAATTAAGACCACAGGGCGACGTCTAGTCCTTTCAATTAAGTGTACACAAAAAAAATTGGGCGTTAAGGAAACACAAAAAAACTCACTTTCTCTTTTATAATATAAATATAGATATATACCCATAGAGCCTTCACCAAATACTTAACCTTTTCAATCAGATATTGTATATACCTTTCCTTTGTGATCACTATTATAATAAGCCAAACTCATTCATATTTCCGACTTCAAAAGAGGTAAAAGACTTTCAAAAGCGGGAAAAGATAGTTACATTTAATTTATCAAGTACCCAGATAGCGGAAATAATATATTATGCTACTAAAATTACGGTAACGGCTGAGGTCTCACTAAATTCCCCTAAATGCAACCTTGGGAGACAAATGATGTCCTATACCCCGCATACCTAGTAGAGGATGGGTCTCTGAAAACATTGTCAAGCGATATGAAACCGTGTGTAGAGTAGATAGAGTAGGTATTCGAAAGATTGTACATTCAGAAACAGGTGATGTTTCAGTTTCTGAAACCAACGATAAGAAAGTTACGTTAGTTTAGTAAGTTGATGGTGCGGCCGGTGCTTAGAACCAAATTAGTATTCTTCAGGGGTTCAATACTTTAATTGTCATTTTGTAGGCTTAGAATGAAGTTGGAATATATACCAATTGAAAAAAATCTAACCGCCTTTGTGGACCTTTTTTTACGGCAATAAGAAAGCGCATAGCTTTCTTATTATTTTTCATGGATCTATCGATCTTAAAATTGCCGTACAAAATCAGATGACCAACATGGGCTCACTTTTCGAACACTTTTGAATTCTCACCAGAAGGTTAGGCAGCAATATTGCAACGGATTTGCTCTGCAATTTATTTTAGTACATTATAATAAAAATCTAATAGTTTTTATGAAATAATTATTTCAAAATTAATTTAAATTGATTGTGAAATTACTGTTTTGGAAATTACTAGTTATTTGCAAGAAAAATAACAAAATGAATTGCTCTTAGCAATATTGCTATGTGGCCTTTTTAGACCCGCAGCATCCAGTTCCAGCTTGCAAGTGACGGCATAGTGCTCATTCTTATTATTTTAACCTTTTTATCGCCTGCGGTTAATTTGACCCATCTATTTAGTGGACGGGTCAGTAGCCTATTACCATTTTACCTTTACGGCTAATCTGGCACCAGCTGGGTGCCTGACACTTTTTTACTTAGGTTCAATCATTTCTTGTTAAGTTATAACAAGGTGTTAGGACCACAGCAAATTTTTCTTCTTCAAAAAAGGACTTATAATAGCTAAATGTTTATTTATAAACAGTATGTTATTCAAATACAAGTATCAGATACTAAACATTAAAAGCCTTTAGACACAATACTATTTTTATTATCGCTGCATAGAAAGCGTAACAATAGACATAAAAGTTTTGTGTGGAGGTCTAGGATAGCAATATGAACCTATAACGCACTACAGCGCAGATTATTTCACACCAGCGGGCTTCAATACTCAATCATTTTGTATTCAGCAAGGATTTCTCTTTGACATAAAATTGTACAACAAATATATAAGAGTGCAGATCCGTGTTTTGAAAAAAAAAACTCACTTCTTAGAATAGAGTTACAGCCCACAGGTTTTATGTTAAGGAAGTAAAAATTGATTTACCTATTTTTTTCGATTTCTATTTCTGAGTGCCGGGTGAGAGTTTTTTTTTTCACATTTGACCGTGAACGCGTTTCGCGCTTACTAAGATTTTATATGGGACTTGTACATGTGACTGCGAGCATCGCTAGATGGCGCTGTACAAACATGAGGTGACAAGATGTCTTTTCATTCACAATTCATTATGAATTTCACTGCTGAAAAATTAAAGACTCTGCCTCAAGCGCTCACTAGACAACCATGCAATATGAGAGAGACATAAGGAAAAATTAAGCTACCTCCTAGCCAGTGGCGTAACTAGTACCGTTCGAGGCCTGTGGCCGTTTTTGTTCCACTATATCAATCCAATACAAAAACACGTCAAGCGATTATTGTAAAAAATCGAGGGCTCATCGAGGGTCCCTTCCGGCTGGAGGCCCGTGGCATTTTGCCCGCTTGCCACCTTGCCACTGCGCCTAGCCTACTGTTAAATTACTTACCTTAGGATTTTTGTTGTTGTAATACTGATTACTGACCCTTTCAAATTTTTAGTCACTTATTAAAATCTTTCTAAAAGTAACAGCCTGGATTGGATCAGAGATAGCCCACTTCCTTATATAAATTATGTATACTCTAATGCGAATCATACTGCATGATCGTCTAGGGAGCGCGTTTTAGCCTCTCCACACTAAGCGGATTTTGTACGCAGTGAAATGTGTTCGCGGATTTTTCAAAACTGAGTTTACTGATTTGGAATCAGCAGAAAAAAGTCGAACACTCTATTATACTTGATAATAAAAAAAAAGATGCGCTCTTATTCCTTCTGACGGCTGTATAGAACTAAGAAGCCGCGTTGTTAAACTTGTCGCAAAAACTAAGGAACCTCCTAGATTATTTTAATATCGTTAAAAACTGTCTTTGAGACGAGACGTCTTTGTGTCTAATGAAATCTCATTAAAAATATTTTACAGTCAGGATCTTAGAAAAAATTAATTTAATTAGGTAGTTTTTAAATTCTACCATGTTTTGACTCAAGTTATTTCTTTCTAATTTGTTTCGGCATTGCGACCATGTAAGTGGGCTTACTATAAGAGTTTGTTTTCAGTTTGTTACTGTCTATTTTTTATGTCAGGAATTTTGGACCATATACTAACTTACATAATATAAACTTACGCGCTTCGGCTTCCGACGTCCTCAGAGGCTCAGATATGTATATAATTGGATTGGCTTTTCTGTGTTAGAATCTTCTGCAGACGACTCCAAAAGGCCAGAACTCCTAATTCATCAAGGCCGGTAGATATATATGCGTTGACACTCTCATTACAAAAAAGCTATAGTCTGGCTACTGTAAGTTGGATCTAGAAAAAACCTTCCAAATATAAAAATTATTTAGATGATATCACACAATTGTTGTGGAGAACAAGATTTTGATTATTTATCAGATTCTGAGACCGAAACACTTCGATTAATTTGATCAAAGCCTAAACATGACTTGTACCCACTAACGAATAAAGTATGGCCAAAGGCGAGTCATATGTTAACTATAATGATAAATAAATCACAGGAAGCCTTTGACTTGGCATGCCTTTGTCTAGATTTCATTACTTTTTAGAGATAAACAAGCAGCTTAATCGAGAATCAATGTCATGAAATCCAATTGTAGTCTAATTTTGACCGAAAACAAAAAACTGTGTACTATGAACAGACCTACACGATACCGTGTACGATGTGATGTTAATCACTAAAATTAATACCTATTATTAATTACTCAAGAGCGTCCGTGGCCTAGTGGGTAAGACCTTTGATTCGCACTCGGGAGGTGCTAGGTTCAAGCCCGGGTAGAGACATGTACCTGTGAGGCATTTTCTGATCTCAAATACATAATACGGATCCTCGTAGGGTGAAAAAAACATAGTGAGGAAACCTGCAGATAGTTGGTCCTAGACGTATTGAGCTATTTCATTCCTCTGGACTAGGCCGACTATGTTGTGAGAATGCTGTATGCGCTTTGGCAACCATATGGTTACTTAAAAATCCTGTCCCAGGTACTACAGTATTTGATGAGTGGTTACTTTGCTTATTTTTTTATTAAATAGGATTTATTATTAAATAGGATGCTATAATAGCATAAAATAATGTCGCTCCAAAACTACGTAAACTGACAGTATTGCTGGGTGCTCACGCTAGGCTTTTGCCCAATCGAGGTGGTAGCAGTCATGTTTAAGCCTCTCCACACTAAGCAGATTTGATACAGAGTTGGAGTGAGTTAGCGGCTGACATTGACCATAGTTTCAGGCAAACTGCTGTCAATGTCATCCACTAACTCACTTCACTCCGTACAAAATCCGCTTAGTGTGGAGTAGCTCTTATAATCCGCTGTCAACATTTTTTTTTTTATTTCTATGGGTACTGCAACGACAATTGAGAACAACAAGTTAATGACCGCTACCACCTAGATTCGGTGAAAGCACTATATTATATAGATTATATTTGTGCTGAGTAATTTTTATAAGACAACAAATTCAAAATTTAATTTTTAAAAGACAAACGAACTTCAGGCAATAATTTGTTCAGAAGTTCAAGGGCAATGAACTTACGGATCTTGCATTTTATTGAGTTATAATATTTTTGTAATCGCACGATGTTGTTACGCAAGTTAAGATTGCTATATTAAGGGCATGCTTCATCGATTACTGATAAGTGTCGGATAGTCTAACCATAGCTTTTTTGACAGATTCTCCATAATATACCATCTGAAAAAAAAGAGGATAGACTATGCGACACTTTGAAACTGGCCCTAAGTATTATTGTGCAGTACGATGTACTTGCTAAGTTTTAATACTTATTGTAAGGGGCACATAACTTAATATAACAAAAGTTTATAATGAAAATTTGTGATAATATTTAGAGGGTATGTGTTTTGAGTACCCCACAATGCCTTATGTAAAGTTCCCTGTGAAAAGCAGCACTAAAGGAGCGCAGTTTTATGATTTGTATTGCACGGAAAGGTTTTGTACCAAGTTGCCCAACGTTATAAGTTTTCCCACACAAAGATTCAGAAACAACTTTCTCTTTCAGCGCTCATACTTATTAGACATTCACACTATACAGGGGACTCATACATATGGTTAAGTATTGTTACCTGTTTTTTTAAGTCGTACCTAATGCTATTTACAGAAGACACCTTTAATTAGGATCTAATGAGAAGCGAGGTGTTACGTAACACTATCGCTCAAGTAACTTATCTGAAAGTGATCTTCCAGTGACAAGGGTTAGACAAGGATCTACGGAAACTCCGACGTTGAGAATTTCCCTTTCTATCTACTATCTTCGCAGGCTGTCTATATTAGAGATCCCCAGTAAATAACTATGTCACGCCCTTATATTTTATCGAAACGAAAATCAAAGGGTCAAGACTGTGCTTCGTTCATTGATTGTTTTCTTGCAAATAACAGAAAATCACCGTTGCTACTAGTTTAATCACTATGAGCAACAAATTTCAGTTCAACCTAAGAACGAAATAATAATTATGTTATTATTATGAATTACTGTAATAATGATAATATTTTCAAAAATATTTTTACTATGCCAATCGGCTCTATATTTTAAGCTATACATCAATATGTTTCTTTGCACACTGATATTAAAACACAGCTATGAGTACACCAAAGTTTGACGACCCCTGTGGCTCAGTTGGTAAGCACGTTGGGGTCGCGGGTTCGATTCCCGCCGACGGAGCAAAACGTTTTTCAATGTTCCTGGGTCTTAGATGTGTATTAAATATGTTCATCATATAATAAAAATCTTAAATATGTATATAGTATAAAAGTATTAAATATATTTCCGTTATCTGGTACTGTACACAGGTCCATCGGGAACTCATCACATAAACTGAACGTTTTACACTAAAAATTTGTTTACGTACAATTACGATTCACATTTTTTTTGCAGATTCGCTAAAAGACCCCTTCATTTGCGGGCCACCAACATGCGCAGGTAATTTTTTTGACAAATACTTACAATATTTTTGAGGGAGGTTTTGGCGGAGATTTCAGAGAGTGAGGTTGTGAGTTTTGTATTTTTTGTTACATTTGTGTTATTTCGGTTTTTAATGTGTGATAATGGTAGAATATCGAATATTAAACATTCGTTGTTATGCACAAGTG
>JAOTAV010000386.1:0-10590 GCA_026546445.1 Cyclargus thomasi | reverse complement strand
AAAGTTTTATTGTTTTTGCATTTTAATTTTTTGGGGCCCTCTGCAATTGCCGCCGGGGTAACGTCCCCCCCCCCCCCCCGCGCTAGATCCGGGGCTGGTTTTATAATAAAAAATAAAGTAAAATAAAGTTATATCGGTAAAATATAATGTTAGGAGAGCCGGAGTGCTAGTTTTGTAGTCACTCAAGCTTCGCGGAGACCTAGTACGTTTTGTGGATTTAAGATGTGAGCAAACTATGCCGGGCCGCAGCGTGCCGGGTCTAAGAGGAAAAATCCGCTTCCATACAAATATATGGTTTAGTAGATTTTAGTAGAAATAGTAGAATATAGCAAAGTTTTTGGTATATCAAGTCACAAGTGATTTAAAAGTAATCACACTGATGTACTCAAAATCCGTCAATGCGATGAGATCCGGCCCATCAACAGTGTGTTATAGCGCATTTTGCGGTGCACTGAGCCCCGGCCCGCCCCGGCACGGCCCGACATTCTCCGTCAAAGTGGGCGATTACCTTTAGAGTGTATTTTGGCAGTAGGTTTTGAAGCTACAGTCATTTAGATAATTATATACTTAAGAATACTTTCGCAACTATTTTAACAGTTAACTCGAGACTCACCCTTAAACATTATCACCCTCTGTTTTGTTACACTCTATATTAAAAAAAATAATTCACGCTATAATTTATCTGACTAGGCTTATTTCAGTAGACGCCCACAAAAAAATCAAGGACGGTCTTAAGAGTTTACTGGGAGAGTCATTAAAATACCCAATTTACATATTTCCCTCTTATTTTTTTCGGTGAAAATAAATCTTCTGTAATTGATTCGGCTTTAGTTCAATTTGTCTTCGTTAAAACACAATTTCGTAGTTCATTTGTAAATAATAAATAGCGTATACTGTGGACCTTCGTACGTCGGGCTGGGACACTGGAACGTGGCGGCGCGCGTCAATCTATATTAAGGGGAATATATGCGCCAACGACCTTGAACATACATTCGGATTTTTGGTGATTCCCCCCGCTAACAGAAAATAATTAATATACAATTAATAAAAACAAGAAATAGGAATTTCTCCTAAGGGATCAAAGTGTTACGTGTGAAAAAATTTTTTCGACAATAGTTGCATAAAAAAATGTTTAATCTTATCTGGTTACTTTCGTAGTTATTCCAGTTTTTTTTTTTACAGAAAATCGATGTCCACGGCACATTTGTTTTCTCATTAACTATAAGTTTCAAAAAGAAAGATTTCTCGCTAGTAGTCAAAGAACGAAGATCATTAGATAATGTATATTTTTGCTAATGTTGTTAACGTTTTAACATACTTTTTAGAGGTTAAGCATACCCCTGCTGGCACATGTATAATCAAATATTAAAAAAAAAGCCTTAACACTTATCCAACTTTGATACTGAAATCTTTGGACCATTACTCTCTTCCTGCTTTATGGGGTATTTATAAATTGTAAACGTTATTAATAAATTATTTTTTATTAAATAATTTGAATCGTTTAATTACGAAAAAAAAAACATATTTTCAAGGCTTTTATAGCAGAACCTTTAATTGCGATGTAGGTACTTAGATTTGCTGTAAGTAGTAAGAATATAATACGGACGCTCATTGTCATTGGAGACCTATGCTTCGGCACGAATAGGCAAACTCGATCGGAAAAATAGTATGGCCTTACAGAAAAACTGGCGTAATGTTTCAGATGAGGAGTTAGATGTGTCATGTGAGGCTGTGTGTGTGTTTCGTTCGCACCGGGCTTCGTCCAGTCTACCAGAGCCCTCACTCCCTAGTACCTACACTTCATTACTTATTCCCGCAGCTTATTCCTTAATTAAATGGCTGGCGACGACGCTACTATTCTGATTTTGCAAATGTCTCTCGGCGACGTTATCGCTTTCCATCGGCTATTTGCTTGCTAAATTGCATAAAAAATATTTTATTTTCAGGATGTTAGGGAGCAAGCAGACGGGTTACCTAATGGTAAGGGATAAGAGGATTAGGAAAGTTGGGCCGCCGGTAAACTCACTCACTGAACGAAACCCAGCATAACACCGTTTCACGCCAGTTTTCTGTGAGGCCGAGGTATGACTCCGGTCGAGCCGACCCATTCGTTTCGAAGCATGGCTCTCCCACGGCAATGAGCGTCCGTATTGTGTACTTGAGATCGGAAAATGTCTAATTGGTACACGCCTCAACACGGGTTTAAGCCTGCACCCCCTAGAGTGCGAACCAAAAGTCTTACCCACTAGGCTTTAAATGATCTATACATTAAAACCCCATACTTACAGCTATTCCGATAGGAATTCGTATAATGATAACATAGTTCTAGTAGAAAGTCATAACAGTAGTGCTGTAAAGGACAATCGTCACGTTCTTCGCGTAAACACGGAGCAATCAATACGCAGCAGTAATTCAGTCCGTTATCACAGGATCGCGGACCGAAGGGCGAACTTATCTACAGTCACCCCAAATATGATTGAATCGATCGTATCCAAATATTGTGTTTCCCACGCCCATATAATTCCGGGCGCGATATCACTGCTAATTCTGTTTTAATTATGCCGAACCGTATATTGGAATACCGGGTGGTAATCGAATTTTCCCCTGATAAAATACACGCGATACATATGGCATTATATAGTTTGTAACAGTAACAACATGGCCACCGAGAAGAGGCTTGTTTTGACAGGCTAATTGAAGTAACAGATGGAAGAAAGAAATCCGTCATTTCAAACCAGCTTCTTCGAAAAATCTCGTTTGTTGTTCTCTCGTATTTCCATCATGCCAAGTCGGTCAAATAGAGATATTCAAATACATGAATAATTAACGCTTATAGAAACAGAGTAACATGATTTAAAAAATAATAGCACACTATTATCTAGAAAAAAAAATCTTATTTAACTCTATGTTAAGAGGATACACCAGCGGCTAGAGAAATGAAAAATATCTATTTGTAATATCTTTTACTGTTTCTAACCACGAGTGGGGCCGCAGAACGTAATAGAGACAACTGCATCTTGGATTGAACAGACCCTTTAGGAGAACAGATAGTCGACTATGCGTTGTCTCCTGATTCTTTTCATTTTACCGATTTAAGTATGTTGTTTTTGTGTTAAAAAATTAAAGAAAGGCTTGAGCTGTGTCCATGTGTTTTTCTTTTTTATATAATTTAGCAAAAGTTTGTTTTCTGTATCTTTGTTAACAGCGAAAAATTTGGCAATTTTTTCAGAGATTTGAACGTTTATATGTCTTTTAAATTATAAAAAAAGGAAACATAGGAACGTGCTAATAGTGGCCATGGCCGTGAAAAAAATTATAATCCTACCGGCACAATCCTGGGAGGAAACAGAAGGCAATGTTTGTTAGAAAAACTGCCCTAGTGTCTCCTCTTAGTCTATATGTGCGCCGCTCTAGACTCATGTAACTTAACTCCTCACGTCCTCTTAATCTACTCTATTAAGTGGTTCTTAAGTCGTTTAAGCCATAATCTTGTTCTACCTTACCATAACATTACATCCAAATGTTAATGTAACGCTAAGCCCACCTAATTTGGGGAACAGCAAATAGTGTGAACGAAGGACGATGATAACATCAAGTAGTCGAAATACCGTTTTGCAAGAGTGCTATTAAATAATTTTAAAGAGGCTTTTGTTTGACATGTTTAAAATTTTATATTACAATATCAAACTGCCACTGGTATAAAATGTATCTTATAACCTAGCAAGGTTATAGGAATTATAAGGAAATAAAATAATATTTGTCAAAAGTATATCATAACAATATGATCTTCAAAAGTTATTTGGTCGGGTTGTCCGTTGGTTGGGTAATTAGGTTTAACGGGTGACCAAATTCTTTGCCTATGTGCCTTTTCATACGCTTAGAGCCACGGGCCACGACCGGGTCGCCGTGTCCATGTAAACGCCATGAGAGTCCATCTCAATCGTCAAACTCTTGACGCTGCCGAATGCCGATGGATCTGTTGGTTTGAGGTGTCAAGAGAATTGGTCAAGCTAGAGTATATTTTATAGTACCAGTTGTTCGTCTTAATAGAAAGGTAACGCGCGTCGCTTGTATGTGGGTGCAGTGTGTATATATGTTCCGCCGCACGCACACAAAGTGTTAAGCCTCTATAATCTCTAATAGTAGTTGATACACTGTTATCACGATTAGAACTGTGTGCATGCGGCGGCACATGGACACTAGGGCGCACACATGAAAGCCGTGCGCGACCAATATCTGTGAAGTCGACCTACTTAGTAAACTATTTCTATATATTCTGGCTTTGCTGACTCTAGCTCAAACTGATAATTGTCGCGGGTTAATTTAGAACACTCCGTGCGTCTCATAAATATACATCTCAGTGAAAATTCTCAAATTAGTGTACAAGATATTTCGCCTTAATAACTAGTCTCGCAGCGAATAACAATTACTTAGGTCGGCGCCGCACGCGTGGACCGAACGCGTCTAATTTGAAAAGTCTAACCGCGTCTTGGTTTTAATGAGTTTTCGTGTAATACCTTCCTCGCTGAACAAATTTATGTCATGAATAATAATAGATCGGAGCGCGTTTAAACCCTGAATAGACACGTCCGCGGATAATCCAGCCTGAAATGTCTTAATAAACACTGTTTTAACGAGTTGATGCCGCAGCGTTTGAGATCGATTATGACTTCATTATCGTGGTTCGGAGCGTTGATTTTGACGGTTACCAGACCAATGATTTAGGTCAAGTATATCAAGATAGTAGGTAAGTGTGTAAGATTCTGTGGTGACTGAGAGTTTGGTGTTATAGTGCCATTAAAGTCGTCAGGTTAGTCAAATAAAAATACCGGTGATTATCTGTTGGCGTCGAGCATATAACCAAAAGAGATGTAATTTCAGCCACCCGTGTCCGAAACTCATCAGTGTTTTGGCACTGATAAATTAACTATATATTATTATTTTTAACAAAAAAATTAAAACCGACTACCAAAGGAAAAAAGAAAAATAATAAAAAAGAAACTAAAAGTATTTATTCTTTAATAGAGCCTGTTTCAGAATTCCGTGAGGTACCAGCCTAGTAGTGTTTTTGTACGCAATCTTCATAATTTTGAGGTCCACCAGTCAAAATAATTCATATAGTTCGTCCGAAAAATCATGACACATGTATGATGGTACCGACTTCAAAATAATAAAGATTGAGTACAGAAATAGGCTGAGGTCCCATCGAATTATGAAAAAGGCACAATTAAAGAATAAATACATTTTAGTTTCTTTTTTATTGCCTTTGTTTTTACCAAACAGTTTAACAAACAAAGATATCCTGGGTACTCCTGGTATTTATTGAATCTTAAGTAGTCTGTCTTTGTTAGAGTGCCCTGGGAGTTCTAAGAAACGTTGGGACACTGACCAGCTGCTATTTATGTACGGGTAGCCTCTAGAGGACGACGGTTTTGTCTATCCCACGTCACAGTGTAATTATCCCGTTCTAACATAGACACGGATCTAAGTAAATAAGAGGCTAGAGTGTACTATCGAAAAACAAAAATATTCACATCGGATAATATAGCTTTCGAATGGTGAAATAATGTTTGAATTCGCTTTGGTAGTTTCGGAGATTACCCGCCACAAACATACAAACACACAAACGCCTTGAGCGTTAATTCTTTTATTCTGAAGGAAAGCGCCCACTTTGACGGAGCGTGCCGGGCCGTGCCGTCAATTAATCGTGGTTAAAATTAAACAAATATGTCTTTATATAGACTATCTTCATTATCTTTAAAAAATGTTTTATTATATTTCATTCTATAATATCGGTTTCCTAATATAATCTACTAAGAGATTTTGGACTACCTACTAAACCATTTACAACAGTTATTCCTTAGAACCAAAAAAATTGGAAATCTACTCAATGTAGTCACACTTTTGAAGGCTTGCCGCATCCGTCGCATCCGTCGCGCAAAAATCCGCCCCGCTGAGGCTCGGCATAGCTTACTCACACCTTAAGAGTTATAAAAAAATATGTCTCTTTTAGTACTATCCAGGGAGGAGACAGCGGACAATGTATGAAAAATTGGCCGTATTGTCATTTGTCTCCTCTTTATTTTTATTATTTATTTATATGGCGCTTTGCTATGACAATGGCCAGTGTCAAGAAAAGGCGGGAAACCAATTTTCTTGTCCCAATAGTTTTTAGCAACGTTACATAAATTTCGTCAAGTCTTAAGTCAGAGTAAAGATAAAACGTCACACAGTCCGAGTCAAGTCAGTCGATTTAGTAAAGCGGTAGAAACTTTGGATGGAGTTTTGGAGGGGAACACAAAAAAGCATGTTTCTTGAAGTTGTATCACTTGTCCACACTTGTGCATGACAACGAATGTTTAATATTCGATATTCTATCATTATCACACATTAAAAACCGAAATACTCGTAACACAAATTTAACAAAAAATACAAAACTCACAACGTCACTCTCTGAAATTCCCGCCAAAAACTCTTTCTTCTTCTTTTATTTTTTATTTATTTATATGGCGCTTAGCTATAACCATTTCCAGTGTCAAATAAAGGCGGGAAATCAATTTTCTTGTTCCAATAATTTTTAGCAACGTTACATACATTGTACAGTGCATGACAACGAATGTTTAATATTCGTTATTCTACCATTATCACACATTAAACACCGAAATAACATAAATTTAACAAAAAATACAAAACTTGTTGTGTTTTGTATTTTTTGTTACACGTCACTCTATGAAATCCCCGCCAAAACTCCGGCTTGCCGCTTGTTAAAAAAGTTATAATATACAAGTATAGACAAGTATATAATGTTAATATTTCCAGGTCTATACATATTCGGGAACATGTCGTGTCTGGAGACGAGCAGCATGTGGAGGTCTATGAGGAGCAAGCTACAAGCTCAGGACGCCATCGGGAGCGAATTCCATGTCATCATACAAAACGACATACACGAAGCAAGTATTCCACCGCAACCAAACACTAGCTCTGTCGGCCATGACGTACGCTTGTGTTCCGAAGCTCGTTCTCGATACACGATGTGTGATAAAAAAGAACCCCCTAGGCGCCCCCGAGACGCCTCAGGGCGATCTCAGGGACCACCTCCGCGCCAAACATATATTCAGCCAATAATCGATGCTATTCGACATGTATTATGCAGTGTGTTTATGTATATGTTTGGCCGACGAATACTTTAAATTATAATGGGTGTGATAATTTCAAGGGACACGTACACACCCTAATGTACTATCACTATATTTTTTTTAATTAAGTCACCTTATGGAAAGCGACTGCCGTCGCCCAAAGGCACTCGTAACATCCGAGTCGCAAGTGCGTTGGCGGCCTCTTGTTGAAGGAATAGGGAATGAGGTGTGAGTTGGGTCTTACAACGCAGAATTTTCTGTATCATTTTGCCTTGTCACACCCTGTATATTATACACCCTGTATTTTAGACGACCTCTGTAGCTCAGTTGGTAAGCGCGTTGGTAGCTTAAGCCGGGGGTCGCGGGTTCGAATCCCGCCGATGGAACGAAAAAAAAAAGTTTTGCAATGTTCGTGGGTCTTGGATGTGTATTAAATATATTATGTTTATTTTTAATATATATTTCCGTTGTTTGGTACCTGTAACACAAGTTCCTTCGGGTACTTAGCACGGGGCCAGACTGACGTGGTGTGAAGCGTCTATAGATATTATTATTATTATTGTATATCAGACAAATCAAATAAAAACTTATCACACTAATCAAAAGTCAAGACAGACGCTCCGGGTTTTATGACGAATCGTTATTTTGATTTCTCGGCTATACGTTAAAAAACGTTATAGTGTGAACGCGGGCGATTTAAATAATGCCCGCGTTCACACCATTAAGTTTTTTGTTGCTATTATTAAGAAGTTGAAATACAAAGATATGTCTTGAAAACGTTTAATCAGCTCTATCAAATCAATTTAAACCTTTTCAAAACTCAAAACGTTCATCCGCCATTTTTAATGCGCGTGAGCCGACGCGACTAGTGTTGCCCGCTCTCGATTAGTAATCGATTTAACACTATTATAATTTTGTTTAATTTAGGTTAATTTCCATGTTCATATATTTATTTTCAGAGTACAATATATTAATTGCAAATTAATAAATAACAAAATTATATTGTCAACGTTTATTTTAAGTTCTTTATTTGTAAGAAATATGTTTTACTAATTTTGATGACGAATAAATTACTATTACCATTGACCAATACGCTAACACGGAATCTTGAAAAATACCAGATGAGCACTGACCTCCATATAAATACTCAGGACTATGCCTTGTCCAAGACTGAAGTCTGAGTATGTAATATTGTGAAAAAACCTGATGAGGCCTAAAAGATATGTATTGCAAAGATAATTTATTTCAGTACAGTACAGTGTTAAAAAATCCAATAGTTTTGATAAAACAGTTACTTCAAAATAAATATAAATTAATTGTGAAATTTGCAAAACTAGTACATATTTGCAAGAAAAATTACCTTTTTAGGTCTCCTATATAATATCTTTTTTGACGAATTGTCATTAAAAAGGACCTAGAATGAGCCCTTACAAGCTCAGATTACTATAACGCGACCGATTTAAATAAATTGCCGAAAAGAAGTATAGAATAAGTGAAAGAAGCGGATAAGTAACAATTTGTAAACTGCCGACTTTTATCATAAGTGAAGGCCTAAGAACTGGCGCAATTTTTGGATTTATATAAAAAAATATTCTAGAAGATGGGGGGGAGTAGGTAAGAAACAAGATTTATCAAATATAAGAAAAAATGAGCTAATGTTGTACAATGTCAGTTGCTCTCTTCATCCGCTCATGTCTTCAATTATGATGTCTGTATAATAATTATCTGTGCCGGTACGAAGCAGTGGCATCGGTCGCTAGATCAAACCTATCATCTTTATTATTATTATTATTGACTATTTTGTTTTACCCTTCTGACCAAAATTTTTCCACTTTACAGGTAGGCACGACAGACGAGCTAGACAATATTTGTGATAAAATATTACAATTGCAACTTTAGACAATGAAAGCACATTATATTTGAAGACATAAGTGGAAGAAACGGACAAATAAAATTTTCAAACTTCTAGCATATACATATTAATTTATTTCCATAAAACTTTGTCAAATCTTGTAACTCACCTATTTCATTATCTAGCCAGTGTATCTAGCTATACGTTGGACCCACAATATTTAAATGTCAAACAATTTTTCGGGGCCAAAAACGTCCATTGATGCAAAAATCGGGGAGTTTTTTAAATGTTAGTTATCTGCTTCTTCCACATTTGTCTTTCTTTTATAAACAACCAGCCGTTGACCGCGTCTCCGTCAGCGTCGTAACAAAGATGAGAATTGAGCAGCGTACAATGAGAAGCTGTCAAGCGCCGTTGTAGCGCGTGCTATGTATCAGAGATGGCGCTGTATGAGAGAAATAAAATTACGTTTTCCTGCTTTTCTATTAAATTTTTTCTTGAATTTTCTTTGCTATAAAACCTCACGGAGCTCGAGAACTTTTTAACAAATGAAAAACCGTAAAAATCGGTTTTGGAGTATAGCGTTAGAAAGGAAAACCTGACTTGTTTTTGTATAATAGATATTTATTAATAATATAATCGAGTACAGCTCTAAAAACTTAGAATTAAGGGAAGAATAGTGATTTGAATGTAACGACCGTCCTGGATGACCCTATCCATAAAGTATGTCACAACCAGTGCCAGTGTAAACCAGACATAACAGAAAAAAAGAAAAATTTCTAATTATCTGGGTACGTAGTAACTAAATTATAACTTGCAACTTGCTACTAAATTTTGTGTTTACATGCAATAACATAAAATTTAGTTACCTACTTATCTACTTAATACGTGTAAACCAGACATTACTGTGTTTATCACTGAACTCAAGTTCAACTCAGTTGACAGCTGAATTTTTTTTCATTTGTCAACTGTCAGGCTAGTTACATTATATTCGCGCAGAGAAAATTTTATTTAGAATTTTTGTTTGTATCCACTATATAAATTTTATAACTATATGTCCAATAAATAAACTTTATACATATTACGTAATTTTATTTTATTACCTGTGTGTGTGCGTGTGTGTATGCATGTGTGTGAACGTGGTGTACGAGATGGAATTGTGTTAGATATGTGCGAGTCAGATAGATGAAATAACCCTACTTTTTATCTTTAATATTGGTAGGAATTCAGCTACTAATATTTTAAATGCGAAAGTTTGTGCGTGTGTATGTTTGTTACTTATTCACGCTTAAACGGCTGAACCGATTTCGATAAAATTTGGCATGTAGCTAGCTGATATTCTGGATTAATACAGGCTTACGCGGGTAGCACCGTGGGGCACTACAACTAGTAATTTTAATAAACAGTTGCTTTACTGCGTCCGTTAGTGTCGTCTGACTCCTGCTTTTTTTAAACGGGCTTTGGCCCACCACACATTCCCACCACTGCATCTCCTGTGTCGGCAGGATCGACAGCGGTATCCAAACACGAAAACCCTTTGATGTGATCTCAGGGAGCCCGAGGGACTTGCTAAAGCTGCCTTGGGACCCGCAACGAAATTAA
>JAOTAV010000385.1:0-10590 GCA_026546445.1 Cyclargus thomasi | reverse complement strand
GATATGATCTCAGGGAGCCCGAGGGACGTGCTAAAGCTGCCTTGGGACCCGCAACGAAATTAATCAGAAGAAGATAGGAGTACGAAGTAGTAGTCCCCATCCCCATATAAAAATACAAATGTACAATTTTACTGTTTTATTATATGCATATAGATCTGAAATCTGGTGGTAACATCAAATGACGACATAATACAAGCGACGACCCCGATTTTACACGCGACCTTCACAGTTCACAAACAGTTTCGTACTCAAATAAATAACCATATTATGTTAATTCAGTGGTATCCTATAATCATAAAGTCTAATTTAATTATGAATAAACGTTGTTAATCTTACATGAGTTCTACCGTTTTTAAACGACTTCCAAAAAGGAAGAGGTTTCCAATTCGACCCTATACATGTTCTTTTTAACCGACTTCCAAAAAAGGAGGAGGTTTCTCAATTCGACCGTATATATGTTCTTTTTTATGTTTGACCACGCATTACTCCGCCGTTAGTGGACCGATTTTGAAAATTTTTTCGTTGTTGTATAAAGTATAGCTGCAGTTTGGTCACATTTTCACAAAAGTGATGCGATCTAGGAGTAATCGAGGGGACTCTTTGAAAATTATATGTAAACATATAGTAATTTTCACTTTTTCTGAAGGATTCCAGATATATGCAACCAAAAATAAGTTTTTGGACAAATTTATACCCTGGTTCCGAAAGTGCTGTACAGAATTCTTGAATCTTTATAGGTAGCGATTCGAGGATTTCAGCCTTATCTAGACAACTCAAAGCAAATGTCACTTTATCAATTTCATCAATTATCATAATCATCATAATCATCACTATAATGATACTACGCACCGTTACATTTTAACTGTATAATTTGTACTTCCCATGGTGTTTTACATCAAAACGAGTGTTACAGATTAAGTTTTCGCCATCTGTTTTTAATTGAAATGCCGAAACAGTGGTAGGTCAACATGTAAACAATCTAAACATTTGTTTCAGAACTCATAAATAAATCACTTTTATTTTCTTAAAGAGGCGTTGCACTTGGCACTGCCAGCCTTGAAGGAATACGGGAATAGGGAACGGGAACATGGATAGGGACTGAGGTATAGGAAAGTTTGGCCTCCGGTATACTGATTACTGGATGAAACATAGCGCAACGCCGTTGCACGCCAGTTTTCTGTGAAGCCGTATTTCTTGGGTCGAACCAGTCCATTCGTGCCGAAGCATGGCTCTTACGACAATTAGCGCTCGGGGAAAGGGGTCGTTGAAGTGTGACATGGTTTGACGTAGTGGTGGGGAGAGTCCTCAGATATTTTGTGATGTCACATTTCAAATTTTGAAATTTAACCTCAAAATTTAAAATGTCGATGTGGTTTAAATTTGTAGGTGTAAAAATTGCAAATTTTGTGACGTCACAATTGGGAGGGGGACTCACAAATGTGGCAAGGGACGGGTCTAAAAACCATTAAATTTATGGATGGTCAATTTCTTCCAATTATACGACCTATTTGTTCGTTCTTCCACTAATTTTACAGTGAAGTTATAATTTCAAATCCGTTACAAGTATAGCCGGAGGCTGTGGCTAGTCCGCTAATTTGGGTCGCGCCAAAATGTCATAATTATTCGAGAACAATATGGAGAAAGCGCGTACTTAGTGAGCGCACATGCGCGCCTGTCCGAGCAGGACGGGGTTATACCACACCACACAAGTAATGATAATCAATCAATCGATACTCTACCTAACGTATTGCGATAGGAGTACTAATCTAATATATAAAATTCTCTTCTCACAGTTGTATACTCCGTCCAAACGGCTTGACCGATTTCGATGTAATTTTTTGTCGGCCAACATCTATTTTTCATCCCCCTACGTTTGCTGGGTCAGCTAGTAATAATAAGACACTATATAATTGAGTAATGAGTTGTACGTATTGCAAACTGCATAATATTTTTTGTTTAAGCTTAAGTTTCAGAAGATTATTTGTATATATATATATATATAATATCATGTGGTCATGACTACTGTCAACTTTTACCTGCGGCTCCGCGTGTAAACTGTGGAATTAAAAAATTGCGTGGAATCAAATAATAATATTTGTGTGGATATGGATATTTCCAAGACCGAAAGCTTATGTACTCTACGTCAGTTCGACTAAGTCTATGCCGAAATTCAAGCCGATTGGCCACTTCGTTAGGACTTAGGAGTTTTAGGTGTAATTCACCTCAAATATGTACATTATTTCACACCAGATTTCCAATACATACGTCAATGCTTGTCACAGGACAGGCTTGCCAAGATTGTAAATAGGTTCGACAGTACGTGAAGGACAAACAACCAAACACACTTTCCCATTTTACATTTATAATATTAGTGTTTTATTTATTTTTAATTTATTTGAAAGACTCACCAACAAAGTGCCGAGTGCGAGTTTTTTTTAATTCGATCGTAAACGCGTTTCATGCTTTCTGATATAATATTTTACATGGGATTTGTACAGCGCCACCTAGCGATGCTCACGCTCACACGTACAAATCCCATATAAAAATCCTAGTAAACGCGAAACGCGTTCGCTGTCGAATGTCAAAAAACTCGCACTTAGAATAGTATTTGACACAATTTTAAATTCAAATAATTAACAAAAATGAGTTCTATTACCGGTGAAATACAGCGTGCATACACTATGGATGATATAGTCGGTTTTGACGATGAAGGGCCGTGGTTCCGTATCGCAGGAACCGTCCGTGACGTAACACATCTCGTGTTATACAACCGACATTGAGACCGACTGACCGCGATGTTTCACCACGAAAACCACCCTAGGCCTCATTTTTAGGGTTCCGTTACCAAAGTGTAAGAAGCGTCGTCTTTAAGAGCGTCCGTAGCTAAGTGGGTAAGACCTTTGGTTTGCACTCGAGAGGTTACAGGTTCGAATTTCGGTGGAATCGTGTACCAATGGGACATTTTCCGATCTCAAGTACATAATACAAAATCACGCTTTTCAAAGCATTTTGTGAGGCTTTCTGCACTAGTGGTTTGTGGGCGAACTTTACACAGCTATGGCGCCTTGCGTGTCCTATATCTAATATATAAAATTGTCGTGTCACAGTTTTCGTTGCCATACTCCTCAGAAACGGCTTGACCGATTTTGATGAAATTTTTTGTGCTTATCCGGTATCTATGAGAATCGGCCAGCATCTATTTTTCATCCCCCTAAATTATTAATATGGCAAAACAACGTTTGCCGGGTAAAAGCTAGTAATAATGTATTTAGGTCTCTGTTTCGCCTCCCTCGATGCTGTACTGCATCCGGGATGTTCGCTGACGCTGGAGTGGATGATTTCATGCAATTATGCGGAAAAAAGTATCGTCAGTTGTGCACAGGGTGCGAGGGAGTCGGAACAGAGTCCTAAAGATGATGGGGGAGGGAATAGACTCCACTCTCCTACGTAGACTCACTGAGCTACATGTCAAGACATGTAGTTTTGGGGACCCAAAAAGGTCGTAATAGCAATTATCCAAAAGAATTACTCTGCAATTCGTTTTAGTAAATTTAGTTCAAAAATCGAATTATTTTGATAAAATTGTTACTTCAAAATCAATTTAAATTGATCGTAAAATGCACTGATTTGTAAAATTATTAGTTATTTACAAGAAAAATTTTAAAATGAACTGCTGTTGTGACCTCTTTAGGGCGGCAGATATTTTTGTGTTTTTATATATTTATTGTTTGCACGTAATGTAATCTTTTTTAATTTAATTTATATTATTTTAGACTTATTTTTTGATAAAAAATGTTTTTTATTATTATTTATTTTTTTAATCATAAAGTTGCATTTTATCGTTCTGAAATAATCTCGTTCTCGGTTGATGGTGGCGGTGGACAAACGGCCTACGGTGCATAAAAAATTCCTTTCTGTGACGCAAGAAGTAAAAACCTTGCGTTCCAACGGACGCTAAAACACTTAAAACAATTTTTTCGACAACTCACTAATTAGTGGAGGAAATTATTATCACGGATTGACAAACTAATCGACGGTTTAAACGCGCATTTAATTTAATTACTCGATATGTAATGCCTGTTATTAAAAACGAATGTTTGGGCATGTTTGACTCTGCCGTTGGAGACCCATACTTCGGTACGAAAGGGTCCGCTCGACTAGAGCCTCACAGAAAACTGGCGTGAAACGACGTAGTGCTGTGTTTCGTTCAGTAAGTGAGTTTACCGGTGTCCCAACTTCCCTCATCCTCCTATCCCTATTCCCTCATAAAGGCCGGCAACGCACTTGCGACTCTTCCGATGTTACGAGTGTCCGTGGGCGACGGCACTTGCTACCCATCAAGTAACCCGTCTACTCTCTTGCCCCTTAAATATCATTAAAAAAACCTTGCATAGTCCTAAATCTTAATAATATCAAAATATATGCATAAGCAAACTGCTATCGCTTTATACGAACAAACTTAATTTCATCTGTCAATTATGTCTGGTTTACACGTATTAAGTTAATAAGTAGTTAACTAAATTTTAACTTAACTTTAAGCTATTAACTACTTATCTACTTAAAACGTGTAACCAGAAATAGAAAGATAAATATTATTCTATCTCATCTCACAGATATGTGTATTTGGGAGCAATTGTACGAATTACAACTACAAATATGACACCTAATATACACGAAATAGCCTAAATACGAGTATAACCTCAGACAAGAAGTTTGAAAGTTTATTAGTAAATTAGTAGTTTTAATTGTTATTTTCTATATATAAACGTAATAGGGAATTTATTAAAATAACGATAAATTTATTGAAATTTATCGTTATTGAAAAACGTATTAGTCCAAAAAGTTTTTTTAAATAAAATTGAAAACAAATTTACAAGCCATAAAAGTACTCAGAAAAAGAAAACCGATATTGATTGTAACGTCAAAGTCCATAAACTGCATACAAATTTCATTAGTATATATATAACATAATTTAGTAATTACGTTTTGAATGAATAAGATTGGTGGAAAACTTAAATCACTAATATTTTACATATTTCCCAAAAGAATTCAAAGATTATTTGCAATTCTGTATATCTCTTAGCCCACTAGCATAATAATTTGCATTCTATAAATTTTGTTTTACACGCATCTATATTTATTTGTACTTAATTTATTTCCAACCTTATGTTTTAATAATTTTAATGGCGTTTCCATGGAATTTGATGAAATATATATGTACCATCGACAAAATTTAAACAGAGCCACTGACCAAAGTACGTTATTTGGGCGGAATATGTCAATTCAATCTAAGTCGTGATTTGTGGGCTGGGTATGACATAACGTCTGGCTCTGTTTCAACTTCCCTGATAGTACATTCGCCTTCTGAGGTTTTTTTGCTACCTAGAGGTCCTTGTCCGCCAATGGGTTGCCGACCGCTGTTAAAATGTATTATGTGGTACTATCACAGAATACATTTCAACAGCAAGGGTCGGCTTGGCTTGGCTAGATTTGATTTAACTCGACCAAATTGTGTAGGTCACCTATGAATCTGTCTATGAATAAACTTCTCTAATAGCACCTAAGTTAAAGTATATAGTATTAAGTTATAATAGGCGAATACCCGGGGCGTCGCATGTCGTTCAAGACCGGCCGAACATTATCCAAATTTCTGATCAGAAAAATTCGAAATACCAGAAAAATACCAAAGTGCGTTCAGCCCGGGCGTCCGAATTATTCTGACCAGAAATTCAGATAATGTCGCTTTAGCACATTATCCGAATTTCTGGTCAGAATAATTCCCCTGACCGACTTTTTTACGTATGTAATGTGAAAATTGGACTAAAAGGGGACGCCGAGGAAACTCGCACTCTTGATAGGGTTAAAGCACTGTCTAACACTAAAGTTCATGTTCTCAGCGTGACGGCTGACCGCACCGCCTCGGGTTACCGCAACACTAGATGCATACCACATATCGAGTTCTGTGACACGTTCATACGTGACACGTTGGTTTAGGCTTTCCAACGTAAAGACGTGATGCTATTACCGTATCTGAGTTTGAACGCCACCGTGGTCCAGTGGTACAGAGCTCGGCTCTTGACTCGGAGGTCGTCGGTTCGATTCCCGGGTTGGAAACATGTTAATTCCAAGTTTGGTTAGGACAATGCAGGCTGGTCACCCGATTGTCTGACAAGTAAGATGATCCATGCGTCGGATGGGCATCTAAAAAGTCGGCCCTGCACCTGATCTCTCTTCAGTCGTGTCGGTCATCCGTCCCCCTGGGTTATGAGAGTAAAGGAAGAGAGAGTGCTGCACTGCGCCCGCACTATAAAATTACTCCTGCGTAACAGGCCTGGTTTCTATGAAACTGGCTACCGTCACCGAATCCGGTGCGGGAGTTATTATATTATTATTTATGAATTTAAAGAGGGCAAGGCTATTTCTCAACATCAGCGTTTTCCAAAAGGTTTTCCGCGGTCCGCGAAATGCTAGGCTTTCGCGATAAGGTCACAATCCACAAGAGGTCCACCAGAAAAAATATAATTAGTACCCTGCACTCGATTGACCATATCTTGTGTATCTGCAGGCTTCGAAGTGAGATGACCAATGAGGTTTCAATGGAAGAATACTAGTTATTACTAGACGACTTGTAAAAATTCAATTTTAGCATGAACATCATTAAATTACCTTTAAGTAATGATAAGTAATGATACAGTAGACCTGTTAAAGATGACAACAAAACTAGCTTTGTGTGCGTAAATGGTAGTTAGTTGATAGAAAATGTAGCCTGTACCGTCGTGTACGTGCTGTGGATGACATATTTTATTTGCAAAACTTTTCTCTAAATAATAAAACATTTAATTTTAAAAATATTATTTTCAAACTGTCAAGAAACCACACCTTTCGGGCTTCTTTTTGTGGTTTTAAGCTGGTTTTACACTAATCTTGCCACCACAATCTGTCACAAAAGCCACAAGTAATATGAAACCTTTGAGAAGCCTAGAAATACAACATTTTGCGATACTGCGCTGAAAATATGTATAGATTTTAAAGTATTCGAAATTCGAATACTTTTTAGGTCTTCGTACTTAAACGATTATAACGGTACTTGATTAATTAATTAATAACAAACCTATAAAACATATACTTATAATATAAATCTGAGGGTTTGTTTGTTTTTTTGTTTGAACGCGCTAATCTCAGGAACTATACTCTTCAGCTTTATATTATTAGTATAGATTAGAGATGCCACGAATATTCGACAATTATTAGTTAGTCGGCCTATTCGGCAACTTCTTTTGCTATTCGGTATTCGGTCGAATAATAGGTACTATTTGGCTGAAAACTGAATACCAAATCATGTATAAACGTCACGTATATCACTCAAAATTATGTATCTATTTCCAAATTACAACACTTTAGTAATTAAAATTCACCAGTGGTAAGTTATGATGAATAAAATCAAGTTGCGACTTAATACAGCTAACGCGCCCCTGACGAATATTCGTCGACCGAATATTCGGCGCTTCGACCGACTGCGTTGCCGAATATTCGGTATTCGGCCAATTCACCGTTTTATTTTCGTGGCAACTCTAGTGCTAGTCGAACATCTAAACTACCGAAGTAGTTTCGCCGGTGCGCGATGAAAAACTTACGTATTTTTCACGCAACCCACTTACATAAATTGCATTTAACGTGAATAATTATTTTCCGACTTTTATTACCTAGTGCATCGTAATTTACGACTCCCGTACATAATATAGTTGTTATGTAAAAGATTTTATTAATCTCATGCAAATCTCAATGCTATTTGGAGCAATACTATTAAATTAAAAAGTTATGACATTTAACTTTAAAATATATCCCTAAGGGGGTCAACACAGACTGAACGCAGCGAAGTGAAGTGAAGTGGATATGATTAACGCACTTAAAAATATCTTCAATAAAGTGCCCCATGCATTTTTACTTCTAATACACTTGAGGACGCTCGAGGATTTCTTGCAAACTTCAATCAAATTTTATGAGTGTCATGTGTCACATGTGGACTCTATTTAAAGCTAGATACACTAGTTCGATGATATACGGAAGTTACAAGATTTGTGCATATTATAGTTGTAGTAATCTGCTTTATCCGCTCACTCCTTTATGGCCATCATTTATTAAAAGTTTAATTTCAAAGCGAGTTAACATAATCCTTAATGCTACGCTCCGTTCTGTTGGCGTGACTATGTAATAAGTACATATATCATTTTTTTACGGACTTTGGCCCACCACACATTCCCATTTCCCACCACTGTATCTCCTGTGTCGCCAGGATCGACAGCGTTATCCAACCACGAAAACCCGCAGATATGATCTCAGGGAGCCCGAGGGACGTGCTAAAGCTGTCTTGGGACCCGAAACGAAATTAATCAGATAAAGATAGGAGGAGTAGGAAACACCACATTTTCCCTCCCCGTACAAAGCGGGAGACAGCACAAAGTTGCAATTACCGAAAGTCAAAGAAGAAGCACCACGGGAATAAATGTAAATAATTATTGTAACTACTAAGCTAGGTCTAAGTCTAATTCGAATTAATTGTGTTAGAATGATACCAGTAATAATTGTGTCAAAAACGCTTAAAGGCACGGAAGTTTCTAGCGCTATCCACGAGGTACATATATAGGATACTAGATGATGCCTGCAACTTTGTAGCACGAAAATAAGTTTATCGCGCGGGAACCGTATTTTTTTCCGGGATTAAAAGTAGCCTATGTCCTTCTCCAGCCCCTCAACTAACTTCACACAAAAAATCACGTCATAAAGTTGCTCCGTGAAGAAAGAACAAACAACATTTTCCCATTTATTATATTAGTATGGATTAATTCT
Source organism: Cyclargus thomasi (assembly GCA_026546445.1). Taxonomy (NCBI): domain Eukaryota; kingdom Metazoa; phylum Arthropoda; class Insecta; order Lepidoptera; family Lycaenidae; genus Cyclargus; species Cyclargus thomasi. Next base: position 1,743 of record JAOTAV010000385.1, on the reverse strand, counting down.
GATGTTATTTCTGATGATGATGATGATTATCTAAATGAAAAGTAATGCAAATTGGTTACAATATTTTGTTAACTGTTATAAAATAGGAACATGCATAATTATTTAGCACGCATGTTTATCTGCGTGTGTAGTTAAGGTTTTACTACTTTCGATCAACAATTATTTTCAAAATAAAATAAAAAAAAAACCAAACAGACTGGTGTATTAATTTAAATAAAAAAAAAACAAAATAGAGTGTTTAATTGAATAAACCCACATTAAGAAAACTCCATTCAAATTTAACGGACACTATGTTTTTATTAATTTTCTCTGTCATTCTCTACAAACAGCACTTCATATAATACATATATTTCACGCACGTGCAAAACGCGCTAAATTCAAAATTAGAACGACACGTAAATGACAGATAATACTTAAAAAAATACTTTTTAAAATTAAAAAAAAAATAGGACAAAGTAACATCACATACTCACTTTTCGACAGATGTTGCTTTGAGGTTTTATCTTTGTAACACATCACACTCACTCACAATAAAACGTAGCGTTCATCGTAAAAATAAACGCGTAAATCTTTAAAGCCGGGTAAGAATTACGTATGAAAAGTGTGTCAAGCGTGTTGAGTAACGCGTGTCGTCGGGTCGGGCCGACGAAGGAAACTGAAAGTGAATACCCCACCCCACGCGACGTTAGGTAACGCTTATCATCTTCGCTCTCGTGACATTGCATGGAGCTTCTTAATGATAACACTGATTAACTTGCGGAGGACTCAATTAATTTTAATAATGTTTTTTCTTGGTAAGGCCGGCTTAATCTTCATGATGTATGGCCTTTATAAATTAAAGAATAAAAAAAAAGTTTTTTCTTGGCCCTTTGTGGTTATAAGGAGATTATGCCCTAAACACTAGGGGACCTAAAAAAGCAAAATTTAATTTTTTTGCTAAACAGTAATTTTACATTTGAAATTGATTTTTTCATGTAACGGTTTTATTACAATTATTCTATTATTCAACAAAATGTACTAAAGTAAATTGCAGAGCAGTTCCATTGAAATATAGACGTAACACCCTTTTTAGGCCTTCTGTTCTTTCTGAAGCGAAGGGGATTCATGGCCCATGGGATGATAGGGATGGTAGGTTTGTCAGTTGGGTTTGACATGACACGACCAACTTAGATCCACAATCTGTATCTGTTTCAACTTCTCTGATTGTACATCCTATGTTTCCATTATTACTGCTGGGGACCCATCAATTTGCCACGGCCAGATGGTATAGTGACGCCACCGATCAAGGCAAGGCATATATGTTTTTTTCAATCACATTTTAATTTTTGTGTTATCAACAAAAATTAGATTTTGAATAATTATAAATGCAGTATTATTTTTTTGGTTCTAAACAATAATACTGCATTCATAACTCATAACCTGATTTTTGTGGGATAACACATAAATGCTTAACAGTGTCCAACTTATACTCTGGTCTTTGTTATTAAAACCAACTCGGTGACCGGTGTGCATTTATAGTAAGCATAGTATGTTTTTAAAACATTGGCAATACGAGATTACTAAACTAACGTGAGAAAAGTCATTAGTACAGTATATACCAAAGCCGTTTGTCCACCAACGCCGACAACTGAGAACGAAATTATTTCGGCCGGATAAAATGCTACACTACCAAACGGTTTTCATACAACGGGCCATAACGTTTTCCACCCTCTAAACCCTCACCTAGAGTAATGATTTTGTAGT
>JAOTAV010000384.1:0-10591 GCA_026546445.1 Cyclargus thomasi | reverse complement strand
TTCAATTTTATCAAAAAACTGATTGGACTACATCGTTTTTCAATAACGTAAGATTTATTTAATTAAATAATAAAAGACCATGCATATTCCCTATTGTTATTACGTTTTATTCGAGAAATATAATAAACAAAAATATTCCATATTTGATATAGTGTTTATCACCATCTTTAGTATAGCTGTCTTTATGTGTTAGTTTAAGCTGTAGGGAAATTTAGGGAGAATTCGGAAAATGGCCTGGCTAGCTCAATCGAAGAAATACCAAGTGACGTTGAGTAAGTGAGTTTACCAGAGGCCTTAAGGCGTTAAGTGTAGTTTCTCATAAAAGGCCGACAATGGACCTGCAAATCTTCTGATGTTGCAAAAGTCCATGTGCGACGGTAGCGGCTTCCCATCAGGTGCTCACCTGTGGGTTCTTTTTCCTGCTAGTTAAAAGTCGTCGGAGTCGGATCTCTCTTTCTAACTTACCACTTTAAATGCTTTGTTATTTTCAATTTTATCAAAAAACTAATTGGACTTTATCGTAGTTACATTATAATAACGACAGATTTATTTAAACAAAGAAAATCATGCATTTTCCGTATTGCCGTCCTTAATTAGCTAATAAAATATATAAGTACGCCCCTACGACACAGTATAATTAAAGTACAGCTATTCTTATTACTATTAATTATAACATTTCATTGCAAAGATAACACAACGACGAAGACTAATGTTAAAAGAAAAAAAAGATTAATGAAATAGGGGATTTATCTTGCTTTAATTAATCTTTGCGACGACAAGAAAAATATGCTACAACTCCTAACACAGTTCTGCTATTGTATCTGACGATAATTACAGATAAGGGACCATCCATAAAGTACGTCACACGTAAAGGAGGAGGAAGTACACGAAGTGTAACATGATGTGACGGGTAGGGGGGTCCTTAATTTTGTGACATCAGATTACAAATTTTTTGAAGTAAAATTTGAACGTGATCACAAAAGAGTGGGTGGGAGGTCTCAGAAAATGTGACTACCTATGACAAGGGGGGAAGGGGTAAAAAAATCGTGAAATTTTTATGAAGTAGATTATGTCCCTAATGGTCCCTAATGGTAGAGACAGATGAACCAATAGTTCTTATAAAATATAGGTATTTCAAGATACATGGAAAAGTAAGAGTGTCCGTGGTCAAGTAGGTAAACGTTTGGTTCGCACTCTAGAGAAGGCTGGGTTTTACCACGCGTGGACGCGTGTACCAATCCGTACGTAATACCATTTTCTAATATCATGTACGAACGCTTATTACCGTGGGAAAGCCATGTTTCCGGGCGCATAGGCCGGCTTGTCCGGAGAAATACCACGGCCTCGCAGAAAACTGGCGTAACAGACAGCGTTGTGCTTATTCGTCCAGTGAGAGATTTAGCCCACTAAATTCGTATAAAAAATCCTTATATTTGCCCACAGTAAAACGTGGCCGACGCTGTAGTCTAGATTACTCAATGCAAAACTTTTATAAAATAGCTCCAGTCATCTGGACGTGTAGAAGTAACAAACATTCATCTTTATAATATGAGTGTAATTATGTTGTATGTCTGTTAATTAAGTGCCTAGTTTTTATATTATTTTATAACTGAAATATACTTGACCTTTAAAAATGCAACAAGAATAATAGAAAACACTCGCATGTAGGAGACACAGAAGCTCTTCAAAAGTATTCAAGTAATAGCCGGGGAGGCGAGGGTGCTATTTTTGTAGTAACCCGAGCGAGGGTCGTGGAGATTGAGTACGTTTTGTTTTGATTAAGTAAAACGTTAAAAAAAAATTATAAATTCATTTATTATTTTAGCGTTGGGATAAGACGCTACAGAGATTTTAAAGGTTTTAAAATAAAATTGCTTTAAAAAATATCGTTGACATTGAACATTTATTGGGCGATTTTAGACAGAAGGCCTAAAGCATTTATTTAAATGTGACATGAAATATCTGGGAAACTTGGTTATGAAAATATAAGGCTTTGTTGTCCTATGTTACTACAGGCTTACTTTACACTTAAATCATCACTGCTTTATATGGAAGTGTTCTTTGACGTCTTTTTAATATCCCCTATCTTAATCTGACGGTTTTGACGACAAATTAGTATATATTTTTAAGTACTTTTTAAGTACGGGAACTAAGTAAGAAATCAGATTTTTAGTCGGCACAAAACTTCATAAAATAAAATTTCAGATTTAAATGAAATTCCGTGCTCAGTAATTTTGGACTCAGACTTCAATAATGGAGATTTGAAGGTATTTTTTACAATTACTGAACACTACACAGCAGCTCAGGTATTCTATTTTCGGACGTGCACCCCTTTCGGGGGGTTGCCCCCCTACGTCTGGCGTCTATTTCGGAGGGTTAACGCTCGCCAGACTCGTAATTAACAATATTAACAGCGGCGTCACACGTGTCTAGTTTTAGTTTTAGGCCTTTACCACCCCATTTCGGGTCGCTTATTTTAGACTTTAAGGTTTAACCCTAAAGCCTTAGTATAAAACGGATATTTATTAACACATAGGTAGGTACCCGGGGAAAAAACTTTTTAGGAGAATTTGAGAGAAGTTCCAATCCAGTGCTATTGCTATGTTGCTATTGAAAAAATTTATTGCATTTGGTACCCGTCTACATTTTTCCATTAGTATTCCAGAGCTCGTTTGATAAATGATAAATATAATAAAGAACTGGTAGCTGGATATGATTAATTTAACCATAACATCACCGTTTTTTTTCCTTGATTCCATTAATCAAAATATTTTAAATTGTACAAAAGCTAACATTAAAGAACGAAAGAATTACATTAAAAACATGTTTTAACTTTTAATTTAGAAAAATTAGGACATCCAAAGTTAAGTACTTGACGATAAATGAAATCAATTTCGGACGCGAAGCCTAATTGTCAATTTAGAATTCGTCGAATACCGTGGAGAAATTACGACGAGCTCTTTGACAAGCCAATTCATACCAACCTCATTTGAAACCATTGTTTAAATACTTCGCCAAGTAAATACAATTTGCTTACAATCAGGAAATTAGAACTGTTATAAAACCTAATGTTAAATAAAAACCGCATAGCTGTTTTATAGTTACTAGATATAATAAAAAAAACATCTAAAAAATCGACACAAAAGTTTAGTTAATTTTGAAAGAACGATTTATAAAATGAAAATAAGGGCTGTAGAACAGTATTTTTTTCTCATATAATCATATAACATTCTATTAAATAAAAGAGAACGTAAAAACATAATTCAGACAAAAGAATTTAACAGCACTCGATTAAATATGAAATATAAAATCAATAGTTGCAGAGCAGACACACCTATTTTATCAATTCGCATAACGCACACAGAGACAAAAGAAAATCTCACAGAGAAACAGTCACATCTTCAAAAGGCGCAAAGGTGAAAAGTAACGCAAAGTAGCAAAATAAAAGTAATAGACAAACATAACGCTACTTAAGGAGGCACTTAAGATAATCAATAATTAATTGAACATTACTTAAAGGAGACATAACGTTCGCAAAACATTATATTATAATTAATTATATGTCGAATAGTTAGAAACTCGGAACTTTGACGCCAAAACTTAACCGCACGAGGTGAGCTTTGTTCCCGCGCCTTTGAACACAACTTCACAAACAATTCAATTACTAATTTTTAATTAGTTAATCCAATCGCAATGCATTATCTCAAGCAAAAGTGCCAGTGGGAAAAATTTCTGATTAAAATTCCTGAAAAAAAAAAAAAGGAAATGCGAATAAGAAATCCTTACCAGGGTGACTTCATCGCCGAAGAAAAACGGCTTATCGGACAGCAAGTCGGAGAGAACGCGCAGATCATTCTTGCCGAACTCCAAAATCTCCTCCTGGCTGTGGACGCCGATACCGTGAGCCTTTGCCTTCTTCATGCCCTGAAATAAAATAAAACCACAGTCAATAAAAAAATTTCACTGTGACTCTTCAACAGACAAGGACAAAGAATGCCGTTCTCAATTTAAAACTGACCGTTGTTTTCGCTACCGCGTCGCAGCATCAACTAGGTAGAAAGCAACAGGTACAGAATATTTAACTATTAGCTAGCAAAATGGCGACTGGGGGGTTCGACCGGGAGGTGAAGTACATAGGGATGCGCTGTATCGATGTTACATAAATGCACACATATATACGCTTTTAATTAGACTGCCACACACAGACATCCCCATATTGGAAAATTTATAATGCATTTCGACATGATGCCGCTTTGCCGTGGTTTTATCAATTTATTCTGCGATTAACAAAAACATCTACTCATATTTTATACGATTACATTACATAATATTGATAATTAATTTACATACAATTGTTAAAAGAAACCTTCTTTTGTTTGGAGTTGATAAAATACCTTCAACAAATATAACTTTGTTGTAAGAAAGTTTGAAACAAACGCTTTACTGATGAAAACTGAACCAAAATCGTTATGCTAAATGCGAGTTAATCGCTAAAAAACATAGAACAGTTGAAAACGAAAACCTGTTTTATAGATTCGGTTTAAAATTAAAAAAAAATATAAAGTGTCCGTCACTTTATATAATGCAAAAATGTTTTCTTTAAAAAGCAACCATTTTCTTGGTCCACAAATGTTTCAGACCAGAAGCCGTACTTCAAAACTGTTTTGAGATTCAAATGAATGAATGGAAGTGTTGCGTTTTACTCTAACATGTGAAACGACGTTATTACAGGGAGATAGGGAGTATTAGGGAAGTTGGGCCACCGGTAAACTAACTAACTGAACGAAACACAGCACAATGCCGTTACACGTCAGTTTTCTGTGAGGCCGTTGTAACACTCCGGTCGAGCCGACCCATTCGTGCCGAAGCACGGCTCTCCCACGGCAGTGAGCATCCGTATTGTGTACTTGAGATCGTAAAATGTCTCATTAGTACACGCCTCCACACTCCCAAGTGCGAACCAAAGGTCTTACCCACTAGGCTACGGACGTTTGAGGGTAAGCCCCGGGAATACGACCATGGGATTGCGAAGCTCGCCTCATTGTCCAAGCCGCCTTTACCTTTGTACTTAAAGCACAATACCGCATTGTTGAAATTTTCTTTTTAAATTTGAAAATGCAAAAACGTTTTCCCGACATTATACAAACGACTATCTTAACTTCAGAATAGCAGACGACAAAAAAATAACTTCAGCTTCAATATACTTTAGGAACAGAAAATTATACAAAGTGTTACAAAAGTGATAATACCCGTGCATACTCGTATGTCTCTATATAGAAACTCACTGTGAAAGTAGCAGATCAAAAAAGATAAAAAAAATGGTATTTGTATGGGCAAACTCATGTCCCTGGGACGTTTGGGCCATACAAATAACAAAAAATCTTTTCGCTTTCAGCGCTGCTACTTTCACAGGGAACTTTATGTATGGGACACATACACACCCTAAAGTATTATCACTTACTTTTGTTACACCCTGTATATGTAACGCGAAAGGTCACTCATCACGAAATCTATCCACAAGCGAGGAGTTTCAAATTTTGCATGCTGGTTCTTCTTAGGACGTAGGTACTCACTAAAACCGGATTACGTAAAATTTTAAGAGTTGAAAGTTTGTATGAAAATATTTCTTAACCCAAGTGACATACCGATGCCTTACTGCCTCAACCTCGTATCTCTAAAAATGCCTACATTTCAGAAGACAAAAAAACTAATTATATTTTTTTTTCTTAGTAATTGTACAAAACTAGATTTAAGGTTATTTGATAAGTGAATTATTACCTATCAAATAATCTCATATCCAGTTTCGTACAATCACTAAGAAAAAAATAGTCCAATGAAATGTAGCCATTTTTAAGCTTTGACGAGGTTGAGGCAGTAAGGCGTCGATACGTTTCACAGGACTGCTAGTTTTACACAAAACTCAACGAAATGTAAATTACACTTACACAACCTATATTGTATTACTCTGTTTTGTTACATCCAACTGTCAACTTCTTAATGCCACCACTCTTCCCCTTGCAGAGTCAATTCCGAAGTAATGGTAAGCACCATATAGTAACGACTTTCACAAAACATTTCAAGACACAAGTGAAAAAAGCGGGTATTTTACCTTTTTTTTAATCTGCCGTTTTTTATAAATCGATAATTTTGAACCAGATAAATTACAGTTTTGTAAAACTATAGCTCAAAAAACGAGTAATTATATTTATTAAAAATAAATAAAATAAATGAAAATACCTTGCGTCCAGAAGTGAACTTGTAGCAGAAGTTGAGTATTGGGTTGGGTAGGCGAGTGTTCAGTGCATTCTGGAGGTTAACTTGGTAACCCTTGATGACGGAGTCAGGGTACTTGGCGCGCCACCACAGGATCACCCAGGAGAGATGGTTCTCGATCATAGAGATCATCGCGTGAGAGATCACCCGCTGCTCCGCCGTGAGACCTGAAAAGTCCGTGATTGTGACAAAGATTCGGAGAATTTTAAAAAATGGAGGAGACGGATTCTATGAAAACCGATATACCGATGCGAGATTCTTAAAAACGTATGGTCGATTTTTTAAATTGCAGCCTGCCAGCCAGCCAGCCAAATTAAAAAATTGCGGATTATAAGAGATTTTGGAAAAATTATAATATTTAATTGGAAATACCCTATAACTTATGTGTGCGTGGATAAAAAAAATTGAGTATTCAAAACCTATTAGCAGGCTAGAACGAAGTAGAAGAAAGCCTTATCTAAGCGTACAGTTATACTCTTAAAACCTTTCTCCACCAGAAATAATCTTAGCACGATCATAACAGACCAATGCTGGACAAAACATTACAGCTTAGAGTCGTTATTTCTAACATTATCGTCCTTATGCCCCTGTTATAAGGGCCCTGTAGGCGGTGTTATAGCTCCAATGCACATGCGCGCCGCCGGAACATCTGTTGCACCCCGTCCCAGGTATTGCCCGGGACTAGGTACGCCCATCGTCAGCTTTGTCTAAGTTTAGACCAATTTCATGGAGTTCATTGATTTTATTTGCTTGAGATTCGCTTTATTTAATAATGTAAGCGCTTTATAAAATAGGTTTCACTCTACATATACTGACAATGTTATATTCTTATAAGTTCAAGACAAGCGAGAGCTTGTCTCGGGGCTCAGATGGAAATCTACTTTTAAAGCTAGAAATAATTAAAGAAATCTCCCCTTCAACCGTAAACATTTAAAAAAAAATTAAGGCCTACATCCGTGGTCTCTTATATTGTCTCTATATGCCCGTACGAAATTGCACAAAAATCGTTGGCGCGTTAAAATCTTATTCTTTTAAAGATACAACAATCTCAAATCATGCACTTTTTCGCATAAGAGGCCTACATCCTAGATGACCTCTAGTCTCTATTTTGTCCCATACATAAAAAACGGTCAGCACGATCCAGTAGTTCATATCATTAGCGCGTTCCCAAAAAAAAACAAAACAAAAGTATTCATAGGAGCACTAACCAGCATCAAGATCCTTATTGTTCTTCTCAGATAGCTCCTTGATGATGAATGTGCTGTCAGCAATTTCCTCCCCGTTGAGCTCGATGAAAGGCAGCTGGCCCTTCTTCGAGCGGAATCGCGCCTTGTGGTCCACATTCTAGAAAAAGAAGCAAATCGTTAAAATATGCCGAAAATTGGACACATATATACTCCGGAATTTGCGTTGCATTAAAAAAAGATTATACTAAAAAACAATATAGAGATAGAGAATGTAAAGAGAGTTAATATAGATAATATAGAGATTTAAATCGTGACAAAATTAGTCTCAAAAACGAACGAAAATTGATGTTTTTCATAGTTTTGCTGATTATATGAAAATATATTAGTGGCAGCCCTGTTGCGTTCATACATGCGTAAATCACGGATTTGTGCACAGCCCGTCAGTGAAATAGTAAAACAATACCGCTCATAGCCTTGAGTTTAGCTGGATCACTTCGAAACAATAACGAGTAATGATTTCATCGAAATCTATTAAACTTTCATGACTTTTTCTCAAGACAATTAAGAGTTTATCGTAAACCAGGAACACTGGTGCTCCAAAAGAAGAGTCAGACGAGGTTGCTGGCTAGAAAAATAGACGCTCTCGATTCTTGTCAGCTTCTCCAGCCAGGAATGTCATGGTATCAAAACTGTTTACAATAAGCATTGCTTTGGTTGTTAGTGTAAGCGAAGCATTATGCAATATAATAAAAAATCCAGCACAACTTCGGGGTATAGCAAATATATTTTGTTTTTCCACTAGTCTGATTTTACTTTCGTGCTGACCGCTGACTGGCCGAGACGTATGAAATTCTAGAAATGGTTTTTGAATAACGGTTACGGCATTGTTACTACGTGCAATTCAACCCTGGTGCCTTGGCATAATCCTCAAAGTAATTAGCCATAGGGTGGTGCCACGCCAACCATGCATTGCATACCCTGCACTATAGGTAGCCATCCCTGGTTGATAATATCATTGTTTGTTTCTCAGACTAAAGATAACTAAATTGAAAGAAGTGGCTATGTTCGACTTCTGTTACGGTCTGCGCTGATATCTCTGCTGTTACATCAGGGCTTTACCTTGGCTTATTGCTCACTTTATGTTGACTTAAAGTTCGGCTACCACTAACTATAATATACTCGTTTGAAACCCGGATCAACTACAAATTCCAGGGTGTTGTTTGGGGCAACAAGACTTATTGCAAATGACCTATGAAGTCAACCTATACGGGTTCCAAATCTACATAAATTCTACAAATCACTAAATTTATAAGGTTTTGCTAAAACTCTCATACAGCAGTCTAGTTTAGTACAAATTTAGGACTCTATAGCAGTGGTCAGCCGTAGAAAATAATTTAGGCCTAACATCATTAACAAGCATTGCACAGAATGGTTTTCGGAAACATTCGGAAACGCGATCGTAAACAACGGCAATTAGGCTAGGCAACCTTGCCACACCTAGCTGGCCTAGCAACGAGCTAGACTGGTCCTTGTGCGAGGGCATGCGCAATCATTTCAGCCACGCCTTCTGTACCAGCTTTACCTGGGCACGACCTGGGCGTTTAGCCAAGATGCACACTCAAATAGCAATTATTACTAACTTCGAAGAATACATAAGCTCCTAAAATTTTCTAGTAAACTCTCTAAATAAACTAAAATGGTACTTGAGGATGACTCGTTTTTTAAAATAAAAGCTTATTGATTTCGGAATTCGCCGTCGTTGCAAATACATCATTCGAAATCGTGACTAATAAAAATCACCCAGTTAGAATTGCATAAAAACAAAAAAAAAAATATCCACAACCGAACATATACTCTTTTTTGTAAGCCGGTTAAAAGGACATTATTATTTCCAACGCGCTATATTTTGCAAAAGTCAAATCACATTCGTTGTCGTTTTCTTTGCGACATCAAAAGGATAGGATCTGCTGACAATTCTAAATTTTCCCTTACAAAACCTGCTAACACGTCATCTAACCTATCCTCCCGAGGTGATTGCACTCAAAAGTCAACACTACTAGACTATAGGACGACCCAAGTGACCTAACTTCGCGACCTTCACTAGGTTTAGAATCTAGATTGTCACGTGGTCTGGGTTCAACCGGTTACAATCGAGTTAGATCGAGGGGGGGGGGGGTGGCCAGCGGGTGGGGGGCCGGGGGGTAACGCTAGACCTAGACTGCAGACGCTAACTTCGTTTAGTGGTCATGAACCTTTTTATAGCGGTTATCATTGCGTATTCTACACTAATATTATAAACGCGAACGTGTGTCTGTCTGTTACCTCTTCAGGCACCGCTCAGTCGATTTGGAGCCTCTAAAAGGGAGAATGATGTTTTTATCACGAAAAACGTACATTTCACTCGAATATCAACTAGTTTTTCATGTTGATGTTTAATGTGAATGAAGTATTCACCAGCATTGTTTATTTTTTTATTTGAAGTTGGCCAATTAATCGCTCTAATAAGTAGTAACAGTTTACCTTCGTAACCTCGGAAGTTGGACATAAATACAATCGAGAAGATGAAACAGAGCCAGATTGTCGTTTAAGTAAATTGGTCGCGTTATGTCAAACCCTGCTAACAGATCCCGGCTTACATGGAATTGACATATTCCGACCAAATGAAGTAGGTCCATCAGCTGGCTCTCTTTAAATTTCCTTCATAAAGTGAAATCAGCGTAAAACAAACAGGAAAAATACCGAACATCAGCATCACAAGGCAAAAAATCACGTGACAGCTTCCAACGTCAAATCGTCGGTTAAAATTTTCCATCCAAATACAAGAAAAATACCAGAAAACGCGAAACACTAAATCCAACATTTCATTAAAATTACGTATGCACGTCGCACGGGGGCATGAAAAGAAAATTTTTCATTCAAGCTCAAGATTTTCGCTAATAATTCACACGAAAATTACTCATTCAGTCGGTGCGAGAGCGGCCGTTGCCATGGCGACGGCGGAACCCAGCCTCGCAGCTGTATTGAGTTCGAAGTTCAGCGGCCGGCGCCCCCGTACCCCGCCGGGGGGGCCCCGGCGGGCGGGGGGCGCGGGGGGGGGGGGGGGGGGGGGGGGGGGGGGGGGCGGGGGGGGG
>JAOTAV010000383.1:0-10592 GCA_026546445.1 Cyclargus thomasi | reverse complement strand
TCTTGGTCTTGGTCTTGCAAAAACGCAAGAACAAGACCAAGACTGCAAGACCAAGACTGAATTTGGGCAACACTAGTTGAAACGAATTTTGGCGCAACGGAGTTGCGGACATCATTCGACTTTGAATATGAGATAAACCAAACTAACCACATACTTGCTTAATTCCCATCGAACATATTTACTATGACTAAATTATCAGCAAATCGTACTATATTGTGTGGGGGGTTATTCTCAGGCTGTGAGAAAAAGTTCACACTCGAAATATCGAGTGTAAACTTCTTACGAGCGAAACAGAGTTTGTTGTATTCTCAGCGCTTTACACTCGAAATATTTCATCCTTTTTACGAAATATTTAGAGTGTAAAGCGTTGAAAATACAACAAACTGTTTCGCTCAAAAAAGTTCACACTCGATATTTTATTCGAGTATGAATATCCTGAGAATTGACACCCCCTCATCGTCTGTTTTTATTTATTCTGAGATGCTCCATTGCTGACAGCAGCACCGCGCCGCGTCGCGCCGCGTCGGGCCGCACCGCACCGCGTCGGGCCGCACCGCGCCGCGGATCCAATCACAGTTTAATTAAACTACATTAGCCGAAAACGTCTGTTCGACTCCAGGCATTGTACATTGTCTCCTTACGTGAAATGTAGAATTACTCGTACATTAATGGAATCATTAGACATAATAACTCGAGCTAGCAATTTGCGTTTTACGAATTAATTTGTTACAGGATTTCTGAGAGCGTGGTGGTAAGGCTCCAGGGGGGCAATTCTCAGGATATGAGAAAAAGTTTACACTCGAATAAAATATCGAGTTTGAACTTTTTACGAGCTAAACACCGTTTGTTGTATTCTCAGCGTTTCACACTCGAAACATTTCATCTTTTTCACTAAATATTTCAACTGTGATTTAAACGCTGAGAATACTAGGGAAAATACAACGGGATGCTCAAACCGACTGCAGTAAACTCTGACTTCAAATATTATTTATACCGGGTTAACCCAACATTAATTTTTTTACTTGTAAGAGTCAAACGTAACGTAACGCACCTGCGATTCCGCTGTTGCGAGTGTCCATGGGTGACAGTGGTTAATTTCCATCAGGTAACCCGATCTATCGTTTGAGTTTCATTTTATAAAACAATTTATTTGCGACTTTTCGTCACTGTCGCGAAAATTTAATGATTACACTTAACAAACAAGTTAAGTACCTTTTAAGATTTAACCTATCAAGATACAAAAACCATTTTTATCATTATGGTCTATTTTAGATATATTTTAATCTGTATTTTATTTATTTATTATTAATTCTTACAACTATCTTTACAGACATAGAATCCAATTCGATAGCGTAGTAAATGTATTAATTAAACATTTATCTCAATTATATATAATTATGTAAAAAAAAACAATATATACTATACTTTAATAAATTACACATGAATCCACCCAATTTAATAAGTTGGTTCTAGAGTGGGACGTCGCGAACAACTCAGGAGACCGTCTTCGCCACACATACCTATCGGGGACATTCAGCGCCAACCATTGCAGTAAATCCGGATAGATCAATTTGCCAGGTCACACTTTAAACAAAAAATACGTTATACTTTTGTTCTAAAACAATAATATGTCTCAAAGGTAAAGTGTAAAACCATGACACAAAACTGCCAGGTGACTCAAATTAAATAAAAACTAACATCTGGCGACTCGCCCGAGTCGCGCGTCGATCGTCGAGCAAAAATTTATTGCAAACGAAAACAGGAAAAATACGATTTTCTAATTTTATCAGCGACAACTTTTCAATTCTGTGAAATACATACCAAGGTGAACTGTCACTACCGGTCAACTACCACTACACTACACTAAACTACGGTGGAGCACGATACTTCGTAAAAACACGTGAACAACGTTAACCTTCGGTGGAGCACGACACGACACTTCGTAAACTCTCGCGCTCGGGCGCTGCGACACGGAGCCGGACCGCCGCGCCGCCCGCGCCGTCTATACGCGACTGAAGCCGGCCGGCTGACGGTAACGGTGACGCTGACGGTGACGGTGACGGTGACGATGACGATGACGGTGACGGTGACGGTGACGGTGACGTTGACGGTGACGGTGACGGTGACGGTGACGGTGACGGTGACGGTGACGGCTCACACGTCTAACGCACTACTAGTTTATCATTTACTACTTTATGATTACGGCGGCATCGAAAATCCAAAAAAAAGCGTGTTGGAAGTTGCTCGGAATTTTCAATGTTTTACTTTTACCAATTGAGTGAATTTCCCAAACCGCTTTTTTCGCGGCAAGACTGATAACTATCATATTTTTTGATGATGTCATTTATTTTCCTTTATATCCTAGCATTGTCTTTTTTAAATAATAATTATAATTTTCTGGAAAAACTGAACATAAGTAAGCAATTTCTAATTTTGGTGGCTTATCGCTAATCTATAATAAATAAATTTCAGTTATAATGCTTGTGGCACTAATATTTTATTGCTATTTTTAGTAGCGGTAGAGTTTTCGTTTCTTTGTATTTTAGTTAATGTATTATTTTAGTACACGTAGTTTTTCTTTAAATTTTTTATCGCATATTCCGATTTTGGTGACAATTTTGGTGGTATCGATTTAATTTGTGATGCATCAAAATTAATCCTTTGCAAAAAAATTATTAAATAAAAATATTATCCACTATTATCCATACTTGCACTAAATTGCTAATATTATCCATACTTGCACTAAATTGCTAAAAATATAAAATCGAAAGGAATATAAGAAACAGTAATTTTCTCCAAAAAGCCATTCGTTAGGTCACACCAGCTACTGCCATCTTCTTCTCCATAAACTCCACACACACAGTCTCTCCACAGTTCGCCCGTCATCTGATGCTGACCTACATAATTGACGATGATCATTGATTTGACGACCTCTGTGGCGCAGTTGTTGAGCACCTTGGTAGCTCACGCCGGGGGTCGCGGGTTCGAATCCCGCCGACGGAACAAAAAGTTTTTCAATGTTTCTGGGTCGTGGATGTGTATTAATTATGTGTATCATGTAATAAAAATGTTAAATATGTGTATAGTATAAAACTATTAAATATATTTCCGTTGTCTAGTACCCGTAACACAAGTCCCTCGGGTACTTAGCATGAGGCCAGACTGACGTGGTGTAAAGCGTCCATAGATATTATTATTATTTTGTTATTTTTAGTCAATTATTAAGTATAATTGACATTCAAATATAAATTAATACGCCGATGGTTTGACTATTGGTTCAACTGATTTTCGGAGACTGGATCAACAATATACTCGTATGCATTTTTTTGGATAGGTGTAGAATGCAGCTGCTAAATCTTGAACTAAAGACATAAAAATCGATAACTCAATACGAGTATACGAAACCTGATCAGAAATTAGTAAGACGAAGGTTAGCGCGGCGTAGGAGAGAAAGTTATATTTCTTTTTATCGCTAGGAAAAAAATGTCTTACTTACTTTTCACTGTACTTTTCACCCGCTGAATAGCTCCGTAACCAGTTATTTTTAACCATCAATGGAGCTAGGAAACCAAGGTTTTCTTCCAGCCTGGGTAGGGTTCTTTTTAAGCGTATGTAGCTGATGGAAAACAACTGCCATCGCCCATAGACACTCGCAACATCAGAAGAGTCGCAGGTACATTTCCGGCCTTTTTACTACTAGCCTAGGCAGATATTCGTAGACCTCCCATATTTGTATACCAAGTAATTATTTCGTATATCTACTAATTTGAAATTTCATTTCTCTAGGTATGGTTTCAAAATAGAAGAGCGAAATGGCGGAAGGCGGAGCGGTTAAAAGAGGAGCAGAGGAAGCGAGAGGGTGCCGAGGTCATGGCGAAGAGGGACCCTTCTGATGATAAGGTACTTCTAGAATATTCTAGAGTTTTTGAAACAGAGAGATGTAGATTGTAACTGAAAGAAAAGCAAAAAAGTATTTATAGCAAAGCAATAATGAAAATATTGGCTCAATTAGTAAAACTGCATTAGCATGGTATCTTTAAAACTGTTTCTTTTTCGTTTTAAAAGTTGCTATTTTTGACTGATGCGGTATTAAGACTTCAACCACGTTGTGTGTGTGAGATACTTTTGTTTTTCTTTATTTTTTAAATTATTTTATAAGTTACAATAGTATGTAATATATACCTACATTGACTTACAATTACGTACGTATTTTAAACAATTATTGTTTATTAAATTAGTTTTAATACATGTTATTGTTATTTTCCATCTTTTTGGTAAGAGGTGGACCCGTGCGAGTTTCTTACGCCGGTTCTTCTCGCCGGGTTAGTTCCCGAACCGGTGGTAGGCATCGTAGTCTCGACGTTCAGAAAGTGTACTTTAAGTACTGATTTTGAATAAAAAAGATTTTGATTTTTAGGATTTAGATTTTGATTTGATATTTAGGGGGCAAGCGAGCAGATGGGTTACCTGATGGAAAGCTACTGCCGTCGTCCATGGACACTCGCGACATCCGAAGAGTCGCAAGTACGTTGCCGGCCTCTATGAGGGAGTAGGTAATGGGAATAGGGATAGGGATGAGAGAGTAGGTAAAGGCATTAGGGAAGTTGTGCTACCGGTAAACTCACTCACTGTACGAAACACAGCATAACGCCGTTTCACGCCAGTTTTTTGTGAGGACGTGGTATCACTTCGGTCGAGCCAGCGCATTCGTGCCGAAGCATGGCTCTCCCAAGGCAATGAGCATCCGTATTGTGTACTTGAAATCGGAAAATGTCTCATTGATACACGCCTCTACCGGGGTTCGAACCTGCACCCTCTCGAGTGCGAACCACCC
This sequence comes from Cyclargus thomasi, assembly GCA_026546445.1. Taxonomy (NCBI): domain Eukaryota; kingdom Metazoa; phylum Arthropoda; class Insecta; order Lepidoptera; family Lycaenidae; genus Cyclargus; species Cyclargus thomasi. The sequence goes on along the minus strand of JAOTAV010000383.1, from coordinate 5,758 downwards.
TTCAGGCCACGGACGCTCTTATTATGGAATTCTTTGCAAATTCTTGATTATAAATTTTATGAATTTCAGGTTCAGGGTATGCTCTAACTGCCCAGCAAACTGACGTCATCATAAGCCACTACTTTAGGGACAAGCTGACCCTTGTACAAAGACTGATCCGCATAGCTCCCACCTTAGGCAACGTTATAGTGCCCATCATTATAGGCTACCTTTGTACTGTGTATAGCAGCGACGTAGTAGTCATGATGTTCGGGGCCCTTCTCATGCAGAACTGCCTTTTCCTAGCCACATACACCCGACCAGTCTATATAGAGAGGGTAATCAGGTCCACCTACAACATGATCAGGGCAGTTGAAGACGAGGATGAGGTGATCTTCCCAAGCCAAAACCCTCAGCCGAGTCAAAGCACGGCACCAGTCAACGTGGTCTCCATCGAGGACGATGCCAACGACGTCGTCGTCTTCAAATCCAAGAAAGGAGCTAAGGAAGTTATTGATCCCGAAGTAGAATACCGAGCGAACAGATTCTCGTCAGATTTCTCCGCGATGGACACGAATCGGTTCTCGTCTGATTTCAGCACGATGTACGACGGTCCGTCGCGGTTTTCGTCGGATTTCGGCACTCTCGACATTAACCGCGTTAGTGGATATCAAGAGTTGGCGAGCATTGACAGGGAAGGTATAAACCCTCAGCCTTTGTATCGCGGTACCACAGTAGATACGCCATCGAGCCTTGTGTTTCCGAGCGAAGTCACTCCTGGGACGGCCAGACGGACGGCGTCCATGAAAAAGAACATCATTACTTTCACGAATATGCTGCTGGATATAAATTTCTATTTGTACACGCTCCTGCATCTATGTATTACCTTCTCAATGCTGCTCTTGGGGGTGGTCTATCCACCATTAATGTGGGAATTAAATCCCGCCTTAAATATTTGGTCGGTAAGTACCTAGGTATATGTATAGACTATAGAGTGATTATACATCGATATAGCATATACTACCTTGATTACATTATCTATTTCGAGACCTTACTGCCTCAACCTCGTGTCTTAAAAATGGCTGATTTTTTGGCTTGACATTTAAAAAAAAACTGATTACATTTTTTTTTCTTAGTAATTGTAAGAAATTAGATGTGAGGCTTATCAAATAACCTCATATCTAGTTTTGTACAATTACTAAGAAAAATATAATCGTTTTTTTTTTCTCAAATGAAGCCGTTTTTAAGATACGAGGTTGAGGCAGTAAGGCATCGATTTGGTGTTCAGTATTCTTCCCCAAGTATTTGCTAATTTATTTTTTGTTGTACGATATGTTCGTCGAATAAATTCATTTGCCAAAGGCGGTACGCCATTTGGTCGGAATATGTTAACTATATATTGATGTTAACTATCGGCTGGGCTTGATATACGACCGAAACACAGAACGTTATAAGTCCGTAACGTTATAATCGCAATCAATTTACTCTCATAGTACCCAACAAGTACCCAAAAATGTCAGATAACAATAGCCATAGCTAATACGAAACAAGGGGGTAGTCTTAAAACGTAATTAATTCCTATAACCGTCACCAGGTGGCGACAATGACAGGTATAGCGCACGCTGGCGCCCTCTGCTTCATAGTGCTGTGCGTCGCTCTACCCAAGACCATTAATGAAACATCCAGATTGTACGCAGTGTTCTGTCTCATCGGCGCTATTGGCTTTTATGGTGAGTAATACTAATAAAATTGACCTATCCTAATATACCTACTACAATAAAGGCGACATATAAACGCCTCCTTTTTGGAAGGTCGGGCAGAAAAGAAAACTAGGTAGGGACTAGCGATGTATTAACAGTCGAATTTCGTCCGACATAAGACGAAATGTAGCAATGTGTTAATCCATGATGTCTGCTAACTCAATGCCAAATTTCAAGAAAATCGCTTGAGCTGTTTAAGCGTGAAGAAGTAACTAACATACACACTCACAAACTCACAAATATTAGCGTTTATAATATCGGTAGGAAGTAGGATAACGTTACAGTAGGATTATTATAAATTACCTAAGCCATAGTAAAATTCATAACTATAAGTTATTTTTTGTCCATGATCAATTACAATAACATTGTGGCAATATTTGCCGTGGGAAAGCCATGCTTCGGCACGAATGGGCCGGCTAGACCGGAGTTATACCACGGCCTCACAGAAAACTGACGTGAAACGGCATTGTGCTTTGTTGCGTTTCGTTCAGTGAGTGAGTTTACCGGTAGCCCAACTTTCCTAATCCCCCTATCACCATTCCCTCATAAAGGCCGGCAACGCACTTGCGACTCTTCGGGTGTCACGAGTGTCCATGGGCGACGGCAGTTGCTATCCATCCATGACCCGTCTGCTCGCTTGCCCTCTAAATATCATAAAAATATGGACTTCCTAGACACGATCTCCCTTTTCAGGTATCACCCTATCAACTCACAAGAGTTTCCTCGTGGTCTGGTGTATGCTAGCCAGCTTGGCGACCGCCGCCTCGGCTGTCTTGCAACAACCACTCTACAACTCCCTCAACGACTTCGATACCACAGCAACAATAACTAGCGCCAACACTATAGTCGCTGTCTTCTTAATGGTGTTCTGTATTAGTTATAGCTACGAATACAAAACTCTGTTCTTCGTAGCCAGTTTGGTACAAACGGCGGCGGCTGGCATATTCTTCGCGACGTCTTTTAGAAGACGACGGTAGTAAAAAAATTGTGTGTGGATTTAGGATAGGCTTACCGTCCCTATTTTTAAGACTGCTTGCGAAAGTAAGACAATGAAAAGAAAAAAAAATATTCGCTCGGTGCATTGTAAGTGCGAACAGCGCGCAACGGTAGCAAAAAAAAAAAGTTTAGGTAATATTTAATATAGGTTAGTTAAAAATTATGTATCTTGTAAAGATAATAATCTATGTCATTTTATTTTGTTTTTAAGTTTATATTACTATATTGTCTATAAAATTGTTATTTTTAAGATTTCAGTTTATTTTGAAGTTTTTATTGTTCTCTTGTGCACTATCAGTAGCTTATCTATATTTTCCGATGTTTTGTCGTAGGTCTGCTGGCAGAGTTTACTTTAACTTTAAGCACATCTTTTTTACTTTACCAATGCATCGTCGACTATAACCTAGTTTTAAGAAATAATGTACATAAAGAATAAAAAAAAATAAAAAGGAACTTTTGGCGTTCGGCGCTATATAAAATGTGCCTTTTTAAATGACAAGTGGGCCCTTTTTTCCGCAGACTCTCACACATACCCAGTGAATATTGTTAATTATTTTGTTTACAATAAGTTACTTGTAAAGGTCAGTTCATATAGACACAAGGCCCGAGGCCGAAGTTGATGAGGAAAGTAAAAATTATGTTTAGAACCACCAGTATTATTGTTCAAATTTTTACAAAAAAAAAAATTACCAAAAAAATTCTAACGGATTTCCTGTCAGAACTGAACTGAAATCAGAAATAGTTTTCTGATTTCACAAGTCAATTAGGGACTTAATCAAAGACAAATATTTTTACGGCTTATTATGTATTTAAGAGATCATTCCATTTAACACATGGGATTAAAATAATTTAAGCTTTGTTATCTGTATTCTATACTTGATATAATACACAATAAGTTAGTTCATTGTAATTTTTGTGTTAACATCTTGTAATAACCACAAAAAATGTCAATAACATCTAAAACTAAGCTAAGTTTAAACTGTTGTATTTAAAATAAATATTTTATACAATTGTACATTTTCATCTATATAAATTATTATTACAGCCTGTTTCACCGCTCACTGATAAAATTTCTGATAAGATATCCACGACTTTTTGACGGATTCTCCATACAACAGTCAAAAAAAGTTGTGGATAGATTATCTGACACCTATGAGTAACCGGTGGAACGGGGCTTTAGTATTACAATTGACTATCCAGGTGTAAAAGTGTAAAGCTGCAGTGACCATCTATTATTTTTCGTATTTATAAAAGCTGGCATTATATTAAGCAAATGACTCAGACAACCATAATATAAGGTCTTAACTTTCTTTCTTTATAAGTTTATATGATTCAGTCTACGAATTCTACATTAAAAAAACAATTCCTCTATATTCATAAAAATATATTTAAACAATGTTTAACTAATCAAGATTTGCAGTCCTTCTCTGCAATATTGAAAACTTTACACGACAAAAAGGGACAACGAACCTTGATTAGTTAAACATTGTTTAAATATTTTTATGAATAATGGGGCTGGTATATATTGTATAATAACTTAATTAAATTAAACAATAACAATTATCATCCAGTTATATACAATGTATAAAATATAACGAAATTATAATGACACTAATTCTTAATATTATAATGTGGAATGTATGCACTTAAAATAATATACCCCAAGTAGTATATGTATGTAATTGCGAGCAAACCCTGTAAATAATATTACAATTAAAAAGAAAATTTTAAAACACAGAAATCCCATTGTTCGAGTCATATTAGCAACGAAGTAAATTAAGATATTATATTTTTCACTTATTTTAACTCAATAAATCTACGCTCTCATTGTTGTCGTTCTTTTTACTATTATCATTACTGTTATTATTCGAAGTCGGTAAAAGAGATTCAAAAGCTGACCAATCCTGCTTAACGTTTGTTTGTTTGTTTGCCCATTTATTACTAAAATTACCGGGCGTGTTGTTGAAACTACTGGTTGGACTGACGTAGCTGCTCGTACTAACATTTTGATTAACTAAACTACCAGCATTCGCGAAATTCGGACTCGAAAAGTTCGGACTCGCATAACTACTGGGACTCGTCCACCCCATAGTAGGCGGTAGAGCCATTTGATTGCCAAAACTACTGTTCATACCCATATTATTAAAGTTTTGAGTCGTATTTGAATTCATAGTGTAACCTAACTGGCCTGTGTTTGGGTTATTCAAACTTGAGTTTTGGCCCGTGTTCGGTGGTATATTCTGTGTGGGTTTAAGTGACAGCTGGGTTAGATTTGACTGAAGCAGGGAGCTGGTGAGGTCTACAGGTTTTGGCGCTTGAGACGGCGGCGACAGAACTGGCGCCAATAGGGACTGTCGTGACATTTTCTTTGCTGTCTCCTGTTGCTGGGCTATCCTGGAATTAAAATACAACCAGATAATATACAGCATTTGGTCAAAATATTGCAATTCCATGTAAGTTTGTTTTTGTTGAAAGGCTGAGTTTCACATAACACTACAAACTAAGATCTGCAGACTGGCTCTGAATCAACTTTTTCCTAATAGTATATATTGTATGTATACTATGTGTAGACTTATAATTTACTAACAGACCCGACAGACACTGTTCTGCCAGTCTCAGTTGTGAATCCAAATCATTCACAAGTCCCTAGAACACACACAAAATTTTATTAGGATCATTCCAGTCGTTTAGGAGCTTAGTGACAAACACACACACACACAAGAATTTTACAGAGTGTAACACAAGTAAGCGATAAAACTTGAGGCATCGTAAATGTCCTAAATAAAGAGTTTACTGTGAAAGTAGTAGCGCTAGAGGCGAAAAAAAATTCGTGATAATTATAATGGGGGAAATTAAAAGAGAGCCAGTTGACAGACCAATGTCATTAGTCGGAATATGGTAATTCCATGTAAGTTGTGATCTGTTGGCTAGGTTTGACATAATAATATAATATAATAATATCTATGGACGCTTCACACCACGTCAGTCTGGCCCTGTGCTAAGTACCCGAAGGACTTGTGTTA
>JAOTAV010000382.1:0-10593 GCA_026546445.1 Cyclargus thomasi | reverse complement strand
ATGCGTCGGATGGGCGTGTAAAAAGTCGGTCCTGCGCCTGATCTCTCGCCAGTCGTGTCGGTCATCCGTCCCACTGGGTTATGAGGGTAATGGAACAGAGATTGCTCCTGTGTACTGCGCACACACTTGGGCATTATAAAATTACTCCTGCGTAACAGCCCTAGTTTCGATGAATCCGGCCACCGTCACCGAAACTGGAGTGGGAGTTAAAGGTAGATCGAAAAAGTGTGATAATAATAATTATTATCACACTTTTTCGATCTACCTTCCTTCTGAAGACATAGGACATTGCTCGACCTCCCTAGGATCACTTGTCCAGCTCTTTAAAAATTTAAATGTACCTACAATACAACCTGTGGAAAACGGTCGCGTAAAAACAAAATAATAAGTAATAATAAGTACATGAAAGTTACATTTTATTACTGATTAAAACAAACTTACCTTAGTCGTCCCGGCTTGGGGGGTGAAGTTTCAGAACTTGATGATTTCGATTCGATTCATCCGTCATCATCATATGGACTCTGACCCACTGACTAGGACTTATATAGTACTCTTTGGCCCTTTCTAATATTTTTTTAAAGCCAGAGGGCGCTAAAGTGTCGAGTTGTCACCCGTCCGAAAATTATATAGTCCGTTCCAGAACTCATGACATATTACCAGCGTACCGACTTAAAAAATGAGGATTGCGTACAGGAACAGTTGAGGTATTGCCGATTTATTAAGGCACTATTAACAAATAAATATCATTGTTTAGTTTTTTTTTTAAGGAAGCTGGTTGTATTCTTTAATTGATTAAAGTTTACATCCTGAATACTTAGACTAGAAGTTAAACATTGTTTTAGTTAATAAAATTTGAATTTTATACAAGTTTGCAAAAATATAATTTACTAAACTAACAATGAACGCAAAAGTATGTAATAAAATGAAATGTAATAAAAAATAATAAAGACACGATACGAATTACACTTATTATTGTACAATTCAGATTCTATGAAACAAGTTATTATTTCTTCAATAAAAATATTCTTCATTGAGCTCATCATTCACTTGAGCTGTGCTGTGAATTAATAAAAACAATCAAATGAAGACATAAGTGGAAGAAACAGGTAACTAACATTTAAAAAGCTGCCGGCAATTTTTAGGTAATAGAATCTTTAGGGTCGGAAAAATAATTTGAAGTTATATAATATTACTAGCTGTCCCCCGCGGTGCTAGTCGCGTAATAAGTAGTCTAGTGTGAATTCAGAATGCCAGCAAGCTCTGTGCCAAATTTTATTAAAATCGGTCCAGCCGTTTGAGCGTGAAAGAGTTACAAACATACAAACTCACAAACTTTCGTGTTTAGATACTACTTAATTTACTAAATAAAAAAAGTGCGTAAGTTACAAGATTTGTCAAACTTTTTTGGGAAAAAGGAGTATTTACTCATAAGATGTAAAATGTCTTCAAATATATTTTTGTGAATATATTAATTCTCTTAAACTTTAATTGCGTTATTTAATGAGATCGGCAGCTAAACAGGTATAATTTAACTAGTAGTTAGTATACTCGGTTAACGTTGGTCAAGTAGTTAATGACCGCGTTTAAGTACAGTTACTGTTCATGTAATTTTTAATTACATAATACGAATACTACATTCAAATCTTAGTCAGGTAGTTTTTGTAATGAATTGCAATATTATTATTAATAAGTAAGGTGTATTATTTACGTGATAACCAAATTAATTCCATATCATTTAATGTAAGCCTTCTCTGGACTTTCGCAAGACCTATTATCTTATTCAAGACTTATTCATCAGATCAAGACCTATTATTATAACTTAGATAAAATATTATAAAGATTCACAGTTGCCGTCTATAAAATGGCACCGGCGAAACCACGCTTAAGCGCTATTCCGCTCCTAGTCCGCTTTTTTAACTTTTACCGCGATCTTAACTTTTATACGATTGTGACTCAGATACTTGGTGCCATTATTTTAGTCATTTTGGAGGTATTTATGTATCTTATTAATATTAAGCTAATTTTTTTCTTATGACACTTCAATCAAATTGAAGTATTATAAGAAACACAAACTTAAGCCTAACACAAACAGATTTTTTCGTTTTACATTGAATCTTGTTCCACATTAACAATAACATTATTCCGGACGTAAATATTTAATTCGAGCGCCATCATGTTTGTTTGTCTTAAAATGCATAAACAACTAGCTATATTCAAGCCGAAGTTACTCAAATCGAGATAATATCATGAAAGCTGAAAATAAAACTGCGCGTTTGAATATTCAGCGAGCCTGGACACACAATTACAGCACGGTATCCATAATGCATCGCATCCGAAATGCAGAATAAATCACATCCGGGCCGATCGCCGCTTTCTTCGATTTTCCTGTCCGTTATTGTGTTTGTGAGCGCATATGCAGACACACAAACACAGCCCCTCTCGCTCACACATCGCCGACTCAACACATGTAGAGCGAGACGCGAGCGTTAATTTACGTACTGGCAATTATAATTTTCGTATTCCGTTTCGTCCCTTTCTTTCGGCGGCATTTTTTCTTCCGTCTCGTTTCACGGGGTGTCAGGGGGGGGACGGGGGTAAGATAAAGGCGGCGAAGACGCGCAAGATATGTAGAATTTTTTAATAAAACCGCGCTTCTGTGTGCGACTAAGTGATATGGCTTGTTCCTTTTAATTTTGTTTTGTGACTGGGATCATCTATCATGTGTTTTTTGTTATGAAGATTTCGCATGGGATATGAATATTGATTGTTTCGACTAATGAAAGCCCGATTGATGTGAGCTCGTTCGGGGGCGAACTTTGTTTTTCTTTTCGTCGTAATTTGTTGTTTATGTATGAATGAATTACTTCGTTCGCTGAGTTCATTATTTCTATATTTCAGCTACACAATACATATAGATATCTTTTTAATGCATTCAAATAATGTGATTTTACTACTGCCTGCCATGTATCTGGAGTTGATTTCTTACTCTATTATGTTATGATATCGACATTTATATATTAATACGCGAACGGAAAATTCTGTATCCTTTTATACGGTAGACGCGTAGATGTAAAAGCATAAAATTTCTCCCAGTGACAGTTGATATGGAGGAGAAGCGTGGAATGCCAATATTATTTTAAAATATGTTTTTATCTTACATATTTTTAATAGATAAAACGTTACGCATACTACAACACGCACACTACAATATTTTGACATGACACGATAATCATACACGAAATTATTGTTTATGGTTGACGTCTGTGTTATTTTTAATAAAATTTAATGGTCTGGTAACGTGACCTTTATGCCGAATTGGAGTCTGTGATTGAATTGATAATAGATTATAGTTTTTATAGCTCCTCTACACAATGTATTTAAATATTGGTAATCGACTTTCGACCGCACGGCGACCTCTAGTATTAAATAAAACCAATTAATATAGCTTAAACGTTCCTTCTTAGCTTAGTAGCTATAGTCATGGTAGTCCATGACAGAACTACTTTTAAAAAGGAGAGAGAATCATGTAGTCCCAAAATAGTATGTTAGCGTAGACATGACGTTGCTACGGGGCGTAGGGCGTAGCGTACTACGTGACGTAGTCATATGTGAAAGATCTCAACGGGTTCACACATGTGCGTCCCGCTACAGAATATTTAGGTACATTAATATGATTTTGTTACGTTGGTTTAATATCCAAGTGCAAAGAGAGGTGTTATATATTTGTTGTATTTGGCATTTGTAAAAAGGGACGCGAAAATACTTTTTAGTTTATGTTAACTTTTACCCGCAGCATTACCCCAGTTTTAGTACAAATGATTTTTTCCAGGTTGTAAGCATAAATAACATAGAGTAAAAAATCAAAAGATAATTTTATCTATTTTTGAATGATGAAAAGTAAAAAATACGTTTGTAGTATTATTATTACCCGAGTCTGGATTGGTAAATGTTATGTTTTACTGTAGCTTGACGAAAAAAAAATTGGATGCAGTCTTCCTATGCGCGACTTTTGCGCATAGAGTCAGCCTGGTTGTTGATGGTGCAAATTTAGGGGCGAGGAAAGAACCGATATCTTTCTATCTACGGGGCTAAGATAAGCCATCGTGATAATTTTGTCCACACGTTTTCTCGATGTTTTTCGGTTTATCTCTTCATCTCTATTAACATTAACATGACAAAAAAAATCTCGTGTTTGTCGACAATAATAATTGTGTTTTGTGTTTCAATGTGTGCTATTTTCGACTACGAACCCTTATAGGATAACAGAGTTTTATCGAGTTTAGTCGAGATTATGAGAAAAGTATGGTTTTTTCGAAACTATTCTACGAACGAGCAAGAGATATTTGTCAATATTGACTATTTTGACAATGCTCGAGAGAGAGAGAGATATCACGTTGATGTATCGTAGTCCGGCTGATTAGCTATTGCTATAACCATTGCAAGCATTTTTAACAAGCATAGCGTTAGTTACTACTTACGAAAGTTCATATGTGATTGATTCGAGGTGGAAATTCATGGTCAACCTTAATGAAACACACTTTTTTATGTACTATTTCCTCAATATTTACTTCAATTTTAAAAATTCATAACAAATACATGACAGGTTTCGACAAATACCTGATGATGACTTTGTCGAAACCGGTCGTGTATTTGTTATAAGTTTGTTACGTTTTAAACCTTTCTGATAAATTATCTACTAGACTGTTAATGAAAAAAATACTTACGACGTAAATATACAGTGCTACGGGGCGTAGCGCTACGGTGTACGTGACGTAAGTCATATGTGAAAGATCTCAACGAGCTCACACATGGGCCGCACGTGAATATAATTCTACGTTATTTTATTTAATTGTTTGTTATTATACGTAAGATTTTTCTTAATACTCCTATAATAATCCATGTTCTTAAATTTGATTTAAAAAGTTCAAAAAAGGAACGTGTATTTTTTATTATTAAAAAACTACGTGACATAATTATTATAACTGCATACAAAATGTTATTCCTTATATGAAACAATACTTTTTACACTTTGACCCTATTATAATTTTTCTTGAATATAATTAGGGCCCTTTACGCTTCCTGATAAGTGTTAACTAGTAGACAGGCTAATGACAAATTTTTTACACCTCCAGTGTCTAATAAGTTGTGGATAGTGTGACACTTATCAAGAAACAAAGAAGAAAGAAAAAGAGGTAAAACAGTCTATCAACTAATATCTATTTTAATTTTTTACCTTGCTTTTTATTTTCCGATAAAAGATTTCTAATCACCAAACATAGAAGACACCGTGTCGACTTAATCTCAATGTTCCAGCTAGAAGGTTTTTTCCCACCAGCCACGTGTGACTTTTTCCATGACACTACAATATTTCACATACAGTAGACTACTGTGTACTGGGCTGCCTGAGTTACGCGCATACACGATCGTGTTTCGATGTCTCGTCTTGATAAGCGGCGACTCCAGACGATGACACGCAAGCACGATCGTGTAGGCACACACGTCCCTCTTCGATCATCTATACATGTAATAAAACAGTAAAATGGGCGGGTCTGTACAATTAATATTTTTACAAACTAATCGATGTGGGGCTTAGGAACAGTAACGGAACACATATCGATAAAAAAAGTTGTCTGCTTCTTTGTTTGTACGCGCTAATCTCAGGAACTACTGGACGGATATGAATAAATCTTTTTTCGTTTCATAGCATTAGGTTTGGGCAACATATAGGATACTTTTTATCTCGGAAAAATATACCGTTCCCGCGTGATATACAAATTTTTGGCCTACGAAGTTGCGGGCACCAACACGTTGTCAATAATCGCTTTTGATCAACAAATTGATAAAGTATTACTAACGATAGTGTAGATAGCACGATGATCATGATGATTAACGAACAACAATAATGCATAATACGACGACCTCTGTTGCTCAGTTGGCAAGCGCGTTGGAAGCTTAGGCCGGGGGTGGCGGGTTCGAATCCCGCCATAAAGTTTTTGAATGTTCCTGGGTCCTGGGCGTATATTGATTATGTGTATCATGTAATCAAAATATAAAATATACGTATAGTATAAAAGTATTAAATATATTTCCGTTGTCTGGTACCTGTAACACAAGTCCTTCAGGCACTTACGACGGGACCAGACTGACGTGGTGTAAAGCGTCCCTAGATATTATATTATATTATTATATTACCTAATCGCCTACATCAAATAACTCGAGGTCACAAAATGCTGTGGAACATTGTCACGCGCGAAAGTACTGTTTTCTAGGTTTAGTGAGATCGACTTGTAGGATGCCGCTAGGTAGCTCTACCGTATGCTACTTATAGTGTGGTACTACGGTCACAATAAGAGGCCAATGTCCACCGTGATCCATTGATTCGGCTTTCTTTAAGAAATCACGTCCTACGCCGGAAGACGATTCGACGCGCATCACGCAGAATAACTCCGAAACTACCCATCACAGGAAAATCTACCTTAGCGTACCTCAATAAGGTTCAAAATTAAATTCGATGAAAAATCAACTTGACTTTCCATGTCAATTTATTTTAAGCTCTATCCAATTGATATAAGGCTGAAAATATATTTATGTGTGTGAGTGTGTCTTTCTGTTTTTCACGCCCGAGTGATGGGGGTGTAAACGCCAAGTCACTGACAGATGACGTTCCGCCCTGATAGATGTGATTGCTTGTTTTTTTTTCTATCATCAAAATGTAATACACTCAAAAGACTGAAGCTTAAACTTCTTATCTCAAATTCCATGATTTTCTTGGTATCGAGACAATAAAATAAAAAGGGGAAAAGTAGACAAGCTTTTACAAATTAATTACTTTGACGTACAAGAAAGGAAGCGGTTTCTCACAGCGGAGGGAGTTCTCAGAAGTAATTATTTGATGGTCAGTAGTAAAGCATGATTATTATGATGAAATAAAAAGTACATATTAAATTACTTGAAATAATTTTCCCGTTCATCCTGAAAATCAACAAAAACATTATCAACATCATAACCTTAAGGAACACTTTCACATCGTCTAAATTTCATAACCCCAAATAGCGGAACATAAAAAAAATATACTGTCAAACCGTTCCCGCGAAGTCTCGTGGGTGATTCCATTTTTAAAGTGCAAAGTGCCAGTAACCTCGGGAGTTCTTTTTAATTTCAATAGTGGGGTCGGGCTCAAGGTCGCCGCGGGGGGAGGGGGACAGTTTACGATCAGCTGATACCCTCGGACTCCGCTAAAAATACCTCCGAGAACTTTTTAAGAATCCCGGGAGATTTTTTTTCTATTTTCGACCGACGGCGTTAAGTGACTGTTAAGTCGATTGTTCGTTGAAGTATTAAAAAAGTTATATTTAATATCGCGAGTTACAATATGTCTATTCAATAACCAAGTCTAAAAATGTTTCGTTGATTGAGTTGAAAAAATGCTTTATATTTATTCAGTCCATTTTTAAATATTTATCATACATATAGTTTTTCCATTTCCTATATTATTTCTAACAAGAAATGAAAATCAAAATTAAGCTACACAACCACATATCATAACAACATGTACTAACTCATACTCGTGCCATTAAAATGCACAAAAAAAAACAATTCCTAATTTAAATTGAAACAGTTCATCCATCATAGGATCTCGAGTGGGCAGCGGGCGGTCAACCCCCGCCCTATTTTTATCCCAACCCAAGGGCGCGTAAGGCAGGTCTGGCTATTGACATTGTGCCGATGTCCGGAAACTTTTTAATGGCCAGGTCAATGAACTGGTCAGCTGACTTTTATTACTTTACATTTTTTGCGTAAAACGGTTTGTTTTGTCTGCTCAGATAGACATTTTTACGTTGATAAACTTTCTATACAGTTAATAATTACTGTTTCAGTTTAGAATTATTATAAATAATATAGAACTATTAAAATTTTTGTCGTGGGAGAGCCATGCTTAGGCACGAGAGGGCCGGCTCGACTGGAGTAATACCACCGTCTAACAGAAAACTAACGTAAAACGGCGTCGTGCTGTGTTTCGTTCAGAGAGTGAGTTTACCGGTTGCCCAACTTCCCTAACCCCCCTATCCCTATTCCCATTCCGTATTCCCTCATAAAACGTCGGCAACGCACTTACGACTCTTCGGATGTGCGAGTGTCCATGGCAGACGGCAGTTGCTTTCGATCAGGTAACCCGTCTGCTCGCTTGCCTCCTAAATATCATAAAAAAATGAGTATTTACTAGAGTTTTGCAGTTTGTCTCGAGTCGGAATTTATCACATATCTTCTATAATATTCTAACGGCCTGTTTCACCGCTTACTGTTAAAGTTTCTGTTAAGCTATCCACAACTTTTTGGACAGATTCTCCGTACAAAATCTATCTAATAAAGTTGTATCTGTCTATTAAATAGACTATCGGTGAAACAAGCCCTCAGTCAGCCAACCAACAAACTTTTAGGATTCCGCACCTAAAGGGTTAAAACGGGACTTCGATGTCTGTCCGTCTGTCTGTCTCCAAGCTGTATCTCAAGAACACCAATAGCTAGAGAGCTGAAACTATCACCGATGATGTACGATACACTCGTATATCTGTTGTCGATATAACTACAAATCCTAAAAACAATATAAATTTAATATTTAATATGCATTTTCTCAATTTTTGGCTCTTTACTGGTACGGAACCCTTCGTGCTTGAGACCAAGTCGCACTTGGCTGGTTTTTGTATTTATAATATGAATGGGAAAAATAAAATAGTAGACGTATACTTTATCGATAAGCTGATAATGATAAATAACATCATCTGTACGTATCGCATAATTAGTTTCTTAATAATCTCGTAACTTTTTCTCAGTTCACATACGAATATTACTGAATTAGTTATTTTGATAAAATATAATAATATATATATTTAAAATTCGCGTCGATTTTTTCACTCACCGCTTTACTTTATCCTTAATTATCTTAACTTCTGTAAGGTTTAAGGCCTTAGTATTATTGTGAACTTAAAGTAACTAACAACGCGGTGATGATGATGAGCCGTCAATCTCGAGATCGGCCGATACGATACAACTTAATACCAATATAATTATAATCGCCCGTCGCGGTGCAACCGTGAAATCGGACAAGTGATAAGCTTCCTGGTATTATATCATTCGAGACTTTTACGTAAGCCAAAATTAATATTGAATAAGTAACAATTAATAAAAATAGATAAACTTATGTCAATATTTATAAGGTAGAATCCATTATAATTAACTTTAAGAAAAAATTGAGTAAACGAAATTACAAGTTCCATTAAGTTTACAGATATTATTCAATATTAATAAAAACACTATGTATTTTATAACATAACATTGTTTTTTTTTATTGTTGAACAGATTTAAAATAGGTATACATTTAAGCGATCTTTCTACCGACATTTCACATCAACTTTTATACACCTAGTTTATAGGAATACCTAATTATAGATAACAAGTTGTGGTGAATAACGCGTTGCCGCGGGGACCACTGCTCGGTTGTTAGACTCATGTGCATAATGGCGGAGTGGATGTACAATAAATATTGCCAATTTACATGCTATACTAAAAAATAAAGAGCCTAAAACATACGTTGGTAAAAATATGATTGGTAAAGTTTACTTTTTTTGTCGACAACAATCCCGCGTATTACTTTATTTTTTTTTAAACATTTGTAGCATATTTTGGTCATACCCGAACAGTCTTACAATAAGTCCTCTATTTGGCGGCCTCTAATTTAAAATAATTATTACGTAGCTGTCCACAGTTAAATACAAACCGACTAGTTTCGACAAAGTCATCAACAGGTTGATGATGATATGGTCGAAACGGGTCGTGTATTTGCTATAAATTTGTAAAATCGAAGTGGATATAGTGAAAATAGTAAATGAAAAAGTGTGTTTCATTCGGGTTAAATATGAATTTCTACCATAAACCAACAGTACAATCAATTATATCCTATATTTGTATATAACCAACGTTGATAAGCCGGATAGAGTACAAAATTAATTAAAATATAAATATTAAACACAAC
The DNA here is from genome assembly GCA_026546445.1 of Cyclargus thomasi. Classification (NCBI taxonomy): domain Eukaryota; kingdom Metazoa; phylum Arthropoda; class Insecta; order Lepidoptera; family Lycaenidae; genus Cyclargus; species Cyclargus thomasi. The sequence goes on along the minus strand of JAOTAV010000382.1, from coordinate 563 downwards.
GAACAAAATTTCTAAGCCGGACATTACAAACTTCCACCAAAATCCGACGCACCCGCAACATACTCGATAAAAACCCCGAAATGTTTGAGTGACACGACCGCCGGACTATCGATAACTCGACATCGATGTTCGATAAGTCGACAAAGCGGCCGACCCATCTCTATCGACAGAGCGTGTGCTACGTGTGAATGTTATCGACTATCGACCATTACTGGTACAAAATATCATGAGAAACTGAGATGTAATCTACATTGTAACATGTACTATCCGACGTCGGTTTCGGTCGTCATCTCGCCGACATATGCCGTACATTTTTTTTTCTTCTTTTTTGGCAACATGACACAACTGGTGCGTATTCTGTGCCACAGGCAAACTAATTTTAATTAAATTTTCTTGTTCCAATAGTTTTTAGCAACGTTACATAAATTTCGTCAAGTATAAAGTCTAAAGTCTAGTCATAGTAAAGATAAAACGTCAATACAGTCATAGTCAAGTCAGTCCATTTAGTAAAGCGGTAGAAGCTTTACTAAAACTTCGGATGGAGTTTTGGAGGGGAACACAAA